>AWWV01009941.1:0-89848 GCA_001974805.1 Corchorus capsularis | reverse complement strand
GCTTAATTGTAAGTGAATGCTAATGGTTTCAAGTTCAACACCTACCATATGTGAACTGCATGTGAGTTTTGTTTCACCTTATGTGTGGACTCTGTGTCATTTTGAGGGTTATGTATAAAACGATATATTTAATTGTAATGAGATTTTTTAATACTGTATCCTCCTAAAAAAAATACTAATGTCCATAATTTAAATTTCATTCCATTAATTTTTCAATAGGAAAGAATTTTAAAAAAAGAAGAAAAGGAAAGAAAAGACGAAGAATGAGAGATTCAAACATGGTATTCGAAAATAGATATGGTTAAAAGACTTAGACCTCACGAAAAAGACCTACCAAAAATGATGTTTCCCATTCATTCAAGTACGTTTCAGCTGTGGTAACTATCAGCTAAAAAAATAATGAGTTTCATAAATAATAGATATAATTGAAATCAAAATGTTATTTTCTAAAATATTCTCACTTCATGTTCATGACAAGCTAATTTCCATCATTTAATTTTATCAAAAAAGAAAAAGAATTGCAATATACTGTCAAGATCATTCTATTAAAGTTGATATATGACTCAGGCTGGTGAATCATGTTTCCCTCCTCAGTCCTTACCCACTTTCCCTTAAAACTCACCAGTAATTTTCTGAAAATGAATTTGCATTCCTTCTTTCCAAAATCTGTTTCCAATTTAAGTAAAAGTCGGTATTTTACACTGTTTATTCACATCAACAATCAACAATTCACATAATGAAAAACCTGCTGATGATGAGTGAATGAGAGTCTTTACCCTATACATATATGGTATTTTTAATGGCTCTAAGGTTTTATAATTAAATACTATAAAATAAAATGTGAGTAAAAGATTGGTTCATAAATTACACAAATTAGTGAAAGAGAAATACTTACCATTTAACCGAAATTTACATTAGTAAAATAATTAAAGAGAAGAGATGCAGCATTAATTATTATTGGACCCACCCTCCCCAAAGTCCAAACTTTAGGGAAAAAAATGTGTAATTTACTAATCTTAAAAGAAAATAAATAAATTTTCACAAAAAAAAGAAAATAAATAAATAAAGTGGATTGGATCCAAATCCAATATTGAAAGATTGAAGGGAGTTTCTGCAATTCTGCTCCCCAAAGTACAAACGCTATAATAATGGGTAAATCCTCCTGGCCGTGGCATTTACGATTCAAATCTGTGAAGATTTATTTGAAAATGGAGCTTTATATTTTTGCTATATTTGGATTGCCAACAAAAAAATACTATTGATTAATAATTATTATTTCTCCTCAATAGCAATAGGTCGTGTTGTTTTGTTCTAACAAAAACAAAATTTCTATGAGTTGTGTGAAAGACTATTAATTTTTCAATTTACATATTAGAATTGGAACTAAAAAAAAAAAAACTTAACATAGGTAATAGAGTAGTAGCATTTTTCTTTCTTTGTAATTTTTATTTGGATCATTATTTCATTTTTAAAAAGTCAAAAATCTTTTACTCAAATCAAACTATAAAAGAGAAAGAGACGACATTTATTGTGAAATGATAACAAAGCAAGACGTACCAGATATGGTTATATGCCAATATGGCCATGGATACCCTCCTCTATGTTTTACTTTTTTTTTCCTTAGTACCATGGAAAACCTCTATGTTTTACTTACTACTTGTTAAGCATAGCGGTTTCGTAGAGTAATTCCTCTCATATTTATTTATCTATTTAATTATAGTATTTTTTTTTTCAGAATAATTCAGAATTCATTGATGGAGAAATCTTAAAATATTTTAGTATATGTTTTTTTGCCTCTATATGAGTAAGAGTTCTATTTTATTTTTCCAAAATAGTCATCAAAATATACTAAGAGAATTTTCTTTTTAATTAAAAAAATCCAAGCTAATTAGTTTCAATCTTTCAAAGCATGCATCTGCAAGGATATATATGCCCACTTAAAATAGGAATTTGATTACATATTTAAGAGAGGGAAAGAGGAATAAAAATTGTATATCATTTAGGATTTGGCTGGGAGATTAGTCCACATCTGAAAATTATTGATTGAGGTTTTTGATAGAATAAAATGGATGACAAAGTCAATATCAGAAAATTATTATTGATGGAGTACTATTTGAAGAAAGAAAAAAAATGATGCATGGCAAACATTGGATAAAGCCTAAATACATAGCATAGGTATATTAGTCCTATTCATGTCTAGATTAGTGGATACATAGAACTACTACCTACTTGCATTATGATAGCAATTTCCCTTTGTTCCAATCCACTTAAATATCTCATCATTCTCTTTTTCTTGTAAGTAAGAAGCAAAATTGATTCTTCTCATTATGTTACCTGTACAAGTGTCATCCTACATCTTTGTTCATCAATATAAGCTAGTATTTTCAAACTTCAATCTTTCATTTTCTCAATAATACTTGCACTTTTTCAATGTATTTCTAACATTGGATGCCTCTATACACCTTAAGAAAAAGGATGTGTTAGAATTGAGATTCGAATCCGAGACCTGTTAAAATCTTCATCTTAAACGTGATCCGTCATTTTATTGACCGATCAAGATAATTAACATTGATCATTTGCATAAACAAAATTTTTAATTTATTCTAGTATTGGATTTGAACCTTATGCAAATTCCCAAATATTTGACTATTTGTCCATTTGGTTAAGGTTAGTGAATAAGCTAAAAGCAAAGAAAACAAAAAAATTGGTTAGTACAAAGTACACACACAAAACAAAAATTAAGGGAGTATAAATATTTGCCTAATTAATTGGAGGAGAGTCCACGTGGCAAAGCAGAAGCAAAGGTTGCACAGTAAAGAGATGTACCGGGCTGTAGAAGACACAATCAATTCAAAACACCCTTAAACCGGCAACTGTAAGCGCCCAGCGGGCACCTACGAGTTTCTTAAGTGGCCATGAAAAGTTTGACCTAAGTGAGACCCCCATTAACTACAGATTAACAGTCCACCTCACTCTCATACTCCAAACGTGCACATCACGCTCTATTTTGTTCGTACGAAACAAGGCAGGAGGAGGTAAGGTCACGCACATGATGGGCGATTGAGAATGATGATAAAATGGAAATGTGGGGAGAGTGGAGGGGCCGCCGGGGGGTGGTGAATAGTAAACATGTCACGTCCGTAAGGGCCACCATGTGATCTTATATGGAGTATCAAATTAAAATTAAATTACAAAATGCATACATACTCTTCGTATCAATTTGTACAATATTTCTCAATTTATTTTGCTACTCATACTATTTTATTCCTACAATTTTTTGGTTTTACTTAATCCTCTGCATGTTGGTGACCATATTAGTACCTCAATTCGACTACAATTCGACTACTTTGAAGTCGAGCCGCGTTATATGGGAAAACTCTTTAATATCTGTTTTCGCTATTAATAAAATTCGAATATGAGATCTTATTTAAGGGGAATTGAACTCTACCCACTTAACTCAATAAGTGTTGGTTAATTGTACAACTATTTATGTCATAATTATATATAAATTTCGATTAATCTAAATCGATTCATATAACTATATAAGATATTGAACCAGGAAAATCTCCTTTACAACTTTTTTTTTTAGGATAATTTTGCAATTTTATTACCCAGTAAAAAACAATGTGCTTTTACAAAAACAAACCGTATTGTGATAACAGGTTACAACGAACAACAATTAACGACAAACAAAACAAACTACAACAAAGCTAACTAGTGATTCCAGGAACTACTACATTCCAGCTATTACAATGCCTTCTATTAACAAGGTCAGGGGTTACACCACCTAAACTATGCAGCCTGAATCGAATGAACTCACCAATCAGGTTGAAAATTTCATCTGCAGATCTTTTTTTAGTTGAGAAGACCCTAGAATTTCTCTCATTCCAAATCATATAGCAAAAAGAAGTCCAGGCCAATTTAAGGATCTTAGTGAGTAATGATTTGCCTTTCAGACCCTTAAGAGCCCAAGAAAACTCGTATTCTCAGTCCATGGCTGACCTAGAAAATCCACAGGCGTGGAGAACCTGCTGCCAAACAGAATTTGAAAAAGCACAAGTAAAAAATAGATGATCACGAGATTCATTGGCAAGATTACATAGCAAACATTTACCAGATTCTACTTCAACACCCCAATTAGCTAATCTATATCCCTAGTTGGTAATCTTTTAAGAATTACTAACCAAGATATAAAAGAGCATTTTGGTATGTGAAGGGGGAACCAGATTAGCTTTTGCCATTTTTGCTTTTCTTGCTTATGCCTCAAACATTCATAGACCACATCGATTTTATACTTGTCACCAGGAAAAGGCCAGGTAGAATTTTGTAACACAAACTGCTGCACCAAGACCCGTAACTTCAGAAGCTTCTAATTAAAATTCCAGCTGTATCTCTATAACAACGGAATATCCATAATATTCCTCCCCTTGAGCACATAAGCCTCCACCCAAGACACCCATATAGAGCCTGTTTGAGTATACATTAACCACAAATTTCTCATAATAAAAGATTTATTCCAGTAAAACAAGTCCTTAAAACCAAGACCGCCCTCAGATTTAAGATGGCATACATGGCTCCAAGTGACTTTGGCTCCACTACAATTACCAGCAGTGCCTTTCCTTTACAACTTTATCTTAAATAAAAATTTAAGATTTAATACACACTTAAATAACATTAAATCGTTTCTACTTAACTTAATAGACATTCTTATTTTCAACAGTTATTTTATTATTTTTTAAATATGGATTGCTAAATACCGCCCCATTTTTGCTATTCACCGCCCCATTTTTTACGCTTTTGCCCTTTGCTTCATTTTCTAATCTTGAAACTATCACGAACGTAGAATAGCGTTAACGTGTTGTATTTTGATGACGATTTAAGAAAAATGAACGATAACGTGCCGTATTTTGATGACGATTTCAGAAAAATTCAATTTTTGACGAATTTTAGGATTGATGACCCGTGCCGCCCCAAGAGGGCGGCTTACCATGGGCAGGCCGCCCCACTGGGGTGGCTTCACCATTGGGCAGGCTGCCCCGGTGGGGCGGCTCGGCTACTTTTTTTTTTTAAATAATTATTATTTTTTTAAAAAAAATTTTGATCTAGCCGCCCCACCGGGGCGGCCTGCCGTGGCAAAGCCGCCCCATGAGGGCGGCCTGTCTTAGCGAAGCCACCCAACAGGGGCGGCCTGCCTATGGTGAAGCCGCCCAGTAGGGAGGCTCCGCCGTGGTTGAGCCTCCCTAGTGGGGAGGCTCTGCCGTGGCTGAGCCGTCCTAGTGGGGAGACTCAGTGTAAAAGTGTAAAAAGGGTAAAAGGTAAAGGGCAAAAGTGTAAAAAATGGAGCGGTATTTAGCAACCCCTTTTTAAATTAAAAATATTCTCAGAATTTTTTAATCAAAAACTTATCCCTCTGACACTGTTTCTTACTAGTAGTAATTTTTTTATACATAAATAATATAAATAAATTATACTAACTAGTACTAGCTAGTACTAGTACTAGTATATAAAGTTTGCTCAAAAGAAAAGTAGTAGTATATAAAGTTAGGAAATGAATAATAATTGGTTCATTCATATTCATATAATTTCAATATATATATATATATATTTAACTATTAATACAATAATATATATATTTTCAATAATAAATTACTATTAATACAAGTCACAAGTAATAATAAGTGTATAATCATCTTGTATATAAGTTAAAAATAATAAATATTATACATAGTAGTAAGAATTTATAATTTTTGGACGTCCCATCAGAGCCCAGCCTTATTTGTTTTTATTGGTATTTTTGGCTTCACTTTCTCTCTCTGTCTCTCTTTTTCTCGCTTGAATTTTCTTTTCTTTCATTCAAAATCATTTCCCCTCTCTCTCTCTCTCTCACTCACGAATAAAGAAAAAAAAAGAAGCAAATCTTTCCCGTGAAAGATCCCACAACAAGCACAGGGTCTCGGGGTGAAGCCACCAGTTCTTTGAATGAACCCTAAAAACAGACCCCTCAAAATCCAACCAGTACCCATATATTACTTCTACTATCTAGTATTTCTTTTTTCTTTTATCTAATCAAACAGAAAGCATAAGCAGCAGCAGCAAAAGATCGTTCGTTTTTGCGAGTGATGATGATATCGATAGCTTTAGAGTTTAGAGTTTAGATAGACAAACAGGAAAAAAAGAAACCCCACCCTTGAGCCCTTCTTGGAATTTAAACAAACAGTTAGAATACAAAAAAACAAAATCCAAAATAGGTGGGAAAATTAATCACAGCCGAAAACCCAACAAGTTTCTGTTGTTTTTTTCTTTTACTACTGTATGGATTCTGCTTCTGGAGGAGGGGGAGCTTCAGCTGCGGCGCCAAACAACGAGGGTACATCGTCAGCACCGCCGGTGACGGCTGCACAACAAGGAGGTAGTGGTGGGGGTGGGGGTGGGGGTGAGTCTTCTTCTTCCCCAGCTCCGCCGAGTCGGTACGAGTCACAAAAGCGTCGAGACTGGAACACTTTCTTGCAGTACTTGAAGAACCATAAGCCACCATTAACGCTGGCTCGATGCAGTGGCGCACACGTAATTGAGTTCTTGAAATATCTTGACCAGTTTGGCAAGACTAAGGTTCACATAACAGGTTGTCCTTATTTCGGACATCCAAACCCACCTGCTCCTTGTTCTTGTCCACTCAAGCAAGCATGGGGTAGCCTCGACGCGCTGATCGGACGGCTCAGAGCTGCGTACGAGGAAAACGGTGGACGTCCAGAATCTAACCCTTTTGGCGCCAGGGCTGTTAGGATTTACTTGAGGGAAGTAAGGGAAGGACAGGCTAAAGCTAGAGGGATTCCTTACGAGAAGAAGAAACGGAAAAGACCCACTACTGTCACAACCACCGCTCTAGTGTCGGTGGCTTCCACTCAAGCTGTTGATGGTGGTGGTAGCGGCGGCGGTGTTGGTGGCGAAGATGATAGCGGTGGTGGAACTCCGGCTAATGTTGCTGCTCCTCCCACTGCGACCACTACTAGCGTATAGTTTTTTTTCCTTTTTCTTCTTTTTACTGATCTTATTCTTTTGCTTTTAATAGCTGTTTTAAATGTGATTAATTAATTATGAGCTATATATATCTGGCAATATTCTGAAAATTGGGTTGATCATATATATATATATATATAATCAATCCCAATTTCCCACATGAACCGAATTTAGTTAGAATTCTAGTTTTAATTTCTTTCCTCCAATCTTCTGTTTCATTTCTTGTTATCCTATGCATGAACTTTTGATTACTACTATTTACTATTTTATTTTTTTATACTATAAAAGCATATACATAAAAACAAGAACATAAGAAGTTTTAATAAATTCTTTTTTCTTTTCCCTACTATTCATTTTTGTCTGTTTTTGTTTCAGTTGTTTAATGGGTAGAATTTATGAAAGATCAAAATAGTCTTGAAAAAGAAAAGAAAAATTGCTTCTTTCTTCTTTCTCAACAAGAAGCAAAATGGGGTTCACTTTGCCTTTGCATTTTTCTATCATGTCATCAAGGAAAATTTTGGCTACTTATCATTATTGCTATTGGGTTTCCATTTCTTTCCCTTCTTTTTGACCTTGTAAGCTCCAATCAGATTTGTGCATTTGTATATAGAAATTCACTGCAGAGAAGAAATATTTCTTTTTTCTTCCCCATTTCCTTTTTAGTTTATTATATTCTTCCCATTATGGCCATACACAATGTAGAAGGAATTGACCATTGAAATCTTCAACACTTTCATCCTAAGATTGTTTCTCTATCTTTTTGATCTTGTACATTATTTTACCATATGGATTTGTTTCAGAGTGTGAAGACAGAAGAGAAGGCTTGTTGGAAGGAAAGGCAACATTGAACAGAAACCAAACACTTTTGATAGACCCAAAAACATGTTTTTTTTTTTTTTTTTTTTTTTTTTACTTACAAAACAACAACATCAAATTTCTCTCTACTAAGTGAAACAGTGTATCTGGTCCCGGCTCTTTTTTTTTTCATTGATCGGCTGGGCTCCCCTTTCCCTCAAAGGGGCAATAGTAAATTTCTGCACACGTGCGTCTGAAAATTTTAACATACTATATCTACTTTGCACTTTCAGTTTCAGGTGCTGGCTTGGCTGATCTCTTCTTTATCTTCTTCCCATCTTAGATTTTGTTCTGTTCAAGATTTTTGGGGTTTTGAGTCTTTCGTGATCTTTCTGGGATTTAAGGATAGATAGATATTATTAACTCTGCTTCCTCTGGTTTATTTTATTTTTACCTATTGATTGAAAACAACATTTCTTTCTATGTGAAAACAACAAAAAATAAAAAAAGAAATTATAAGGGTTGCAGCAGCAAGCATCAATGAATATTTAAAATAATCCTTGTGATTGCTGCCCTTATTTTTATTTTGGTAACCACCACCTCAGTCTGAAAAGGACCAGTAGCCAACCCTTTCTTCCATTCTATTGCATAATTTTAAGCATATACTAATATATAAATATTTATATATCTTATCTTATTATTAGTATATTAAATAAATTATTATTATAGTATAGTAGTAGTAATTAAATATTGTATAATAATATATCTGAGCCCCCTATTATTATTAATATTCTATTTTGCTATAATAACATAGACCCACCAGTCACTCCCCAACAAAATCCCATTTCTTGATTTTCATATTGTAGACCCATATCCAATTAGATCATTGCTATATTTATTGCCCTCTTTCTCATGATTATTGAGTATCATCTATTCATCTTCTTCTTTAATATTGTTTCTAGTATTGGTTTTTTGTTCTTTTTTTCACCCCCCTTTTGTTTTGGGCTCTTTTTCTTCTTTTTCCCTTTGCTTTTCATATTGAAGTTGAACCCGATTTGATCCCTTAGCTCTCATATAATTGCATTGCAGTGACTTTCATATATGGCCTTTTGTCGTATCACTTGGTATAGTATAGTATTAAATAAATAAATGTATGTATTCATTACTAGCTAGAACATATAAATATATAGCTTTTTCTAACTTTTAAGTTTAACCCTACCATCGATTCCAAAAAAAAAAAGTCAAAAAAGAGAAGCTGCTAAGATCCCTTTTGTCTCTAAATCTAATCATCTAAATGCCTCTCTTTCTTCTTCTTCTTCCTCTTCTTTTTCCACCAAATAATGATCATGATAGTAATTTACAATTTATATACATTTAGAAATGAGAAAAAAAAGGGCTATAGCTACATTATTTTACTAGACTATATATATATATACGTACGTGGGGGGGAATGGATTTGTGAGTGAGTGAAAGTGCAAAAGGAGAAATGTCTCAAGATTCATAAGTATATAGTGATGGAGAAAAGAAATAGGGGAAAAGGCCGAAACGCCTTGAGATAATAATTTTACTTGTTTCATATTTGTCGCTACATAAAGCGTCTTGAATTCATTATTTCATAGTTTTCTCACTTTTCTTTCGTAAGGGGGCCAAGGCAATGGTACTTCATTAAATTGCAAGAGAGTGAAGCAGGAGGTGGTGTGGGCCGTGGGGGCTTCCCTAAAGGCACCTGCACCTGCCCCTCGACTAGTCTTGTCTTCCACCACCACCGGCAAGTGTTTATTATTGACATTTGGATATTGAAATATATATATATATAGTACTCTTATATATAGTTATAATTATGATATCTTATATTTACCAAGCGGGTTGAATCAAATGGTAACTGATTTATTTCGGTTTAAGTAGGTTTTAGATTCGAGACTTTTCGTAAATAGCGAACCTGTTAATAGATTTTCTCACCAAAATTAAATACACGAGACGAGTTAGATCCGAATTATACACAAGAAACTTCTAGATAACAGATGAGATAAAAAAATATATATATTTTACTTCACAATTTGCATCCAAAGAAGGGAAGGAACCACATGCCTTTGTTTTACTATACATGAAAATAAAAGGACAGTGCCTTAACACGTGGGGCAATTGCCCTTAGCCTTAGACTCCACCGTTTTTAAACCATAGAATTTTACTTGGCCATGATATTGTTCACAGACCAAATTTCAAAGGGGCCCTACGAGCCCTTTGCAGGGCTGATCTGATCATCTTGCAAATTGCAATATTCATCTGATCATCTCTCTCTCTTGATGATCAAACTTTGGAGAGGGTCAATATTTGATCATAATAATCTGTACTGGGATGCAGGAAGATCGCAGCAGATCATGATCAGGTCCAAAGGGTTTCAGAATTTCAGCTCTTTTTTTGCAATTTTTGTACAGAAATTTCCATAGTGTTTGTGTTCTAAATGTGGGACAGCAACAATAATCTTTGTCTTGCAGTTAAAATATAGCTTTGTATAGTTCCAAATATGGTGCCATTGTCATGGCTTTGTATGGGGGAGTTTGTAAGAAGTCTCCCAAAGCCTAAATAGATATAGTGAGTCATAAAGGCATATAAATCATGGAGACAAGTGCCATTAGGACAAAGTTTTCTGGGCACTTGGTCGGGACTAAATGGATGGAGCAACCTAGAAAAAGGGGCTCAATATCCATTAGTTTAAAAGAAAATGGATTGATGATTTCAATTTCGTACCAAATTGAATTAATTAATAATATATAATAACAAATTAGAATAAGCTACTTTATAATTAAACAGTAATAAATCAAGTAGCAAAAAAATAGTATGTCGTGTTTAGTGCACCGATTCACCGATCGTTTGGTCGGTGCACCGGTGCATCGGTCAAACAGAACCTTAAGTGTAATCTCCGTTTCAATCGTTGCGCTAATAATCCCATCTATATAGTACCTAATTTGATCTGTACAGTATAATCTCATCTGTACAGTACCTAAATAATGTCAATCGTACCGCTATCGCACCGTTCTACTAAACGCAGCCTAAATCAACAAAAATGGATTAATTTGGTTATTCTCTACACATTTTTTCTATATATCAATCAATGTGGGTTTTATGGCTCTTTTCGTTTTTATTTTGTTTTTGTTTTTTACTCTATGTACATCACTACATTACATTACATCCATGATCCATCTTTATTATTGATTTGATTTTTCATATCAGATGCTTTTATTTTCTGTCCATATCTTTTATGTCATAGTCAGGCATATTAATGTGGTAAATCAAGTTTCTTTTCATAATGAATCCCCCCAAAAAAATCAGATTTCTTTTCAACCTCTTGTATATATAGTAGTATATAGTTAACGAGAACCACATGCTTTGTTTTTTTACCATAAAAGGAAATATATAGATCTATATCAAGAATAATTTTATATATGAACATTGAAATGATCAAGAGAATAATATTAGCATATCTTTCTAAAAAATATATAGATTTGTAATAATCACTTGCAATATATATATATTAAACCCCTGCATTAATCATTTCATGCAATGCCAACAATGAGATGAAGCATTGAAGCTTCGCACCCGGCCGGATCTCATGTTTTGTTTCTTTTTTGTCCTTTTTGTGAAAAAAATGAAAAAGTAGAGCTTGAAGAAATTATAATTTGTTTGTTTTGGCTTATACTAATTGGCATTATGGTTTAATTAAATAAAATTAAAGTGAGTCTTAATTGATACTATTGGATGAGAAAAACATGTAGTAATAATATTACAGGTTGTTGATGTCAATATATATATGTTTTAAAATGGGACCGGCCTCATGGGATCGAGTTGTTAGAAGAAGTTCCTAGGCCTAATTACAAAAATCACCAATCATCAATTTCGGATTATTTATTTTTTAAAAACTCTGCTTAAATTTGTAACTGCTGTTGTTTTCTTCCCAAGCCCCTTGTCTCTTCCGAGGTGTCATGCATCGAATACTACTTTATTTTTTATACTACATCCGTCCCATATTATCTGTTTACTTCTGTTAGGGTAAAAGTGGATAGATAATATGGGACGACGGAGGGAGTATATGAGAAAGTATGAAAAAAGAATAAACATAGGTAGAAAAGTAATTAAATTCTATTAGTACTATGAATGATTAAGTTTTCTTGAACACTCAATGAGAACGGATTTACTTAAAATTGTTAGGATATGAACTTTTTAGTACTAATATTAAGAGTTTGAGTTTTTTTTTTTTTTTGATATATTTACAAGTTAATATTGTTCGAGCCGGGTTGACCCATTATGAGGATAAATCTCTTCCAACAATGATTTTCTCCATTCACAAGTTACGCGACTAATATTGATCAGTAAGCTATGAGATTGATAGAGAAGCTACTAGCTAATAGTACTAATTAACGATATAAAATTATGAGATGTTTTAATGTTTAAAGAATTGTCAATTTGGCAAGAGCTATATGCTGAGATAAATTAAAAAGAAAAAAGAAAAAAAGGGTAGGGAAGCGTAATCCCAGATCCCATTATTATTTGGTGATAAAGAAGTCAATAATCTTTGGCATTTTTGGCGATTGATTAATTAATTAATTAATTAATACTAATTAATTCAAAAAAAAGAAAGAGAAAAACAAAATGGAGCTTAGCTTAGGTTAGCTGTTGTTTCCCACAAATGATTGATGACGCGACTTGCTTCTAGAAACAGAATTTATATATACAAGTATCAAATTTAAAGCCATGCCTTAATTTCACGCTTTTCTTTTGATCCAAATGCCAAAGCAATTGGAAGAATTAATAAAATAAAATTGCGAGTGGCAAACACGAGCCACAATTCCCACGACGACGTCGTCTCTTTCTTTCATCACTCTCCCTCTCAAGCAAGCTATTATTATTCATTCATTTTTTTTTACTAGTAATTAAAATATAGTCGTAAATGTCACGGCGTTGCGTACCGTGGGATATTGTTGTTGGATAGATCATATATTCATATTCATATAGATATAGATATAGAATCCAAAGAAATTTTTGTCTTAAATTTTTGCTTGCTCTCTCTTTCACTTCAATGGGGTGGTTTTGGCTTTTTCTTGGGGAAATTTATAATATTTGATTCTTCTTGAAAGGAACATTTTCAATGTACTACACAAGATTTGTGACCCACCCACCCTTAATTGTATTTGAACTTCTTTTGTCTTTCTCTCTTACACATACTTCTAACATATTAACATTAACTCCTAGTTGGTGAGGTTTTTAAATGGTTGTTTTAAGTATTATAAAATTCAAACATAAGGGCTTCAAGTCTTGACTTCTTCACTCGGCTCCATCTTAATGGTTAAAAGGCTGAGAAAGTCATATAAGAACGTCTATTCCAATTTAATCATTTTCTTGTGTATGTATTAGCTAATTCTTTACTATAAAGACTTGATGTTGGCAAAAAAAAAAATGAAGTTTGATTTAGAATTTGATCTTTTAATTTGGTTGAATCAGGATCCCATATTCTAATTTCATCAAATGAGGGTCTAACGGCAGGGGCGGATGGAGGGGGAGCAAGCAGGGATTTTGACTCCCAAATCTCTTGAAAGCTCGTTGATTCATAATTAAACCGTCAAAAGAATTTGAAAATATTTCAATTTCACCTCCAAATTTGTTAATATTTCATCTAACCCTCCAAACCAATAATCTTGGATCCGCCCTAGACTAATGTGTTTGTTAGGCTCAAAATAATTGAAATATTAGGCCGTGATTCAATCAAATTGAAAGAATGGACTTTAAATCGAGTATTTTCTTATTAATTGACCCTTAACTAATAATAATAATCATTTAGAAATACTAAAGAATTGAAGGGATGATAACTTTAGAAATGAAAATGCAAAGGGAGGTGGACCTGTTATATATATAGGCAGACGAAGAAAGAAGTGATGATTGAGAGATGGCAAAGGCAGAAAAGCCAAAACCCAAGAAAGATTGAAAGGATGAAAGAAATGCAAAAGAAAAGAGTGGGGTCCCTTTTCTGGTTTGAAAAACTGATGTTTGGGTCGCCGACAGCCATATCAGGGGCCTAGATTTCTATCTGACAAAAACGGTGCTTCATTATGATTTATTATCATCCTTTTAATTCTTCTTCTTCTTCTTCTCCACTCTTCTCTTCAACTCTTCATCAATGTCACATAGAATAGAATCCATTTCTAGATTTAGCCTTTAAGTTTTAACCCCCTGGTTTTGCTTTAAAGAGAAAGACTGAAGAAGAAGCTAATAATGAAGCAGTGAAAAAACAAAAAGGAGTGGTAGGACATGAAGAAGGATTTGACTGAAACTATGGAAAAAAAATATGTAATCCAAATGACAAAACTAGGAAAGCTGGATTAATAATTGATGAGCATCACTAATTTAGGCCAAGGCCCATTTACCACTTAAAGCCCAAAATCACACTCTAAGGCCTTCGTATATATAAGGCAACACCTAATATATGACTTCTTATAAGCTCATATGCTATCGACACTCGCTACAATCTACAATAAATGAGAATCTTACTGACTTGACCGTCAGAGGAGGTCTCTTCTGGTCACCCGAAGAACCTCTTTCTCATGATTTACTCTCTTCCAAATCACTCGCAGCTCAATTTTAGGCCACGACACATTTTGACATCACCAATAATGACTAAAATAATATGGCCATGGCTCTTCCACATGATTATATTTTGATCATTTTGACTACGTACTGCAAAAACAATGGTGAGTGGTGACAAATTCACCGGTGTCTCACGAGTTTCAATAGAATCAAATATTTTGCAACCCGTGATCATTGATCAGTTTGTCCTAGATTCTCTCAATCTGGTTCACTTAGTCTTAGTTAGTTTACCCTTTAATAAATAAATTCCTTAAAATGGTATGACCTATGGACAGCAATGACTCCTAATTTTTTTTTTTTCCAATACGAATTTTGTTCGACCGAGTAGGTTACTATGGGAATTAAGCTCTCTAAACTATAATTTTTTTTTCTTTATTTACAAGATTTGGAATCAAGACCTTAAGAGAAACGAAATCATTGTTGGTCATAATCTGAATCCAAAGAGTCCTTGAGAGTTTAGCATCAAAAATATTATGGTATGAACAATGAATTGGCCCATTTTATGTGAAAATCGTAGGCCGAAAGAAGATGTGTATTGGGCTGTCTACGCAAGTTATATTTCGCCAAGAAACAATTTGTATTGTTCGATGTTGCTGGGCCGGCCGTCATTATAGATAAAGAGGTTTTCAAGTTTTCAGCCCAAAAAAATTTTAGGCCGTCGACAGCAGGATTCGAACCTGCGCAGGCAATGCCCAACAGATTTCGAGTCTGTCTCCTTAACCACTCGGACATATCGACCACTTCACCTTGATTTTTCGCCGGGTTGTTAATTATATAGTACATGACTTGACATGAGGCATAGTAGAAATTTTGCAGTTGATTTACAACCAGCAAAAGCACATATACACTAACAAGAAGAGAAGGGCAATTATGCGTGAATATAACTGAAGCCATTTTATCGTTATTATTATTATTAAAGTAATAATTAGTAAATAATCCTAGGAGGGCATTTATGCGTGCTTAGAGAAACTGAAAACAACATGATATTAACAATCTAACTAGAATCCCGGCAAACAACATGAACATACATTTATGCTTGTTTGTACATAAAACTTAACAAGACAACTAAGCCATCTCCTGTATCCATGACATCACCGTCGATATGGCTTTTGATAATGATGTTGGTGCTGCCATCTCCTTGAAGGAAACTGGATGGATAACTTTCTTCTTATGGATCTGGTTCAAGGATAGTCCACTGCAAGCGTTGGGAAGAGCATCACCTTTATAAGCCTTGCATATATAGCTTATATAGTCTTCATAGTCCTGCCATCAAAGATATATTGAATGACCATCAATATTTATATTGTTCAAAATCTCAAATTTGAGCAATATACAAGTAGTAATTTCGATCATCTATAGCCCCAGCCCTTGGAGCAAAGAATTATACAATTATACAAGTGTCAATTGATTTTTGAAACGAACCTCATATAGTGGCTGTCCATCCACAACAACCCAGGGCACATACTCATGAGGAGGTTCAAGGGCATTAGTTTCAGCTGCATATTGTAGATCAAGCTGCACAAAGATGACAACGCCTCATTAAATCAATTGATCATGCATTTGGCAGCGAAATGTTTTCACATGATAAAGTAACAAAACAAATTAAGAAGTGAAAGAACATATAACGAATAAATAAATTGGCCAAGATAACATAAACCATGAGAGGATAGACCTAAAATTGTGAACACACTAAAGAAAAGATTGAAATTCCCAATCTGCTGTCAAGGAGAGATTAAACATTTGCTTAAATCCAACGAAACTGAAGTAACGTCCCTGCAGACTTTCTTTTGCTTATATTTTGTAAGATTATAAATACATATTTCAGAAATTAAAAGAACCTACCCATTGAGAGTAGTCCAAATACCAATGATCCAACACAGGAGAATAGAATGATATAAACTGACAAGTATGCAAATCTCCAAGAACTATAGCTGGATGTCCTAAGAGCACTAATCATCCAGTCCTATTAGTGGTAATTTTCAAGACACCTATAGGAGTTTCATTCACAGTCATTATAACCTTAATCTTAAGAGTTGATACAAGACAGCAGATTATAAGATGAGCCAATTATACAGCTGAGAAATGCTTAGTCCTTAATATTTCTCTTTTCAATCTCACTGAATCTAGGAGGCTCAGTTTCATTTAATGGCTTTCTACCTTTTCTGTTCCAATTTTGACGTAACAGTTTGCAGAATTACACCTAGGAACCGATACAAGAAGAAATACATTCCTCTTGGTAAAGTTTAGTCAACCAAACGAAATCACAGTAGGAGAAATTTTTTTTGACATAACAACAATTATACTGAGAGGAGTAACAAATGCAACTCATATCACATGAAGCATAGAGATCAGAAACTAACCTTTTGCCCAAGTTCACCACCATAGCAATCCATAACAGGCTTTGGATCCAACCCCAATTTCTCAAAGCATGATTGCCATTCAGAGTACTTGCCCTCATACACCAAATCCTCAACGCAATAGATAAAAGGGAAATGATCACTCTGCATTAAAACAACTTGCCTTTAACATAACCCTTATTATTGTATATGTATACTTTCGCAGGTGGGAATCACAAGTAAGATTGGAACAATTTGGACATACTATATTACAGTTCTAACTTATAACATGCTTGTTCTGTCCTAAAATAGTTAAATTTGGAGTATGAAAATTTGAAACACAATGCAAATTGCAAAAAAGTTTAAACTTTGAGGAAAAGTCAACGCCAACTAGGTTTTAAACTTTGAGGCCAAATAAAAAACAGAGCAAATAGGTAAAATTTTACCAGTTTAGGCCAGGCATCAATTGCACAAGCTTCCACAGTGTTGAGCATGCATTCAGCGGGACCATGCTGAAAAAAAGGAGAAAATGGTAAAGTTTAATGGCTCAAATTGAGCAAGCAAAATCCACCCATTGTTTTTTTGGGGGGAAATTAATTAAACCCAAAAACGCAAAAACCCAATTGAAAAAAACAAGGAAGAAATGAATATAATAAGAAGAGACCGAAACCTGGCAAGTGAAGGTGTCGTTGCCTTTGAGTTTGGCGTTTCCCCAAGGAACAAGGCGGAGATCGACGATGGAGATGAGATCAGTTTTGAAAAGCTTATCAAGGTAATTGACGATGAAATTGGCACTGTAGGGGCAGAGGGATTCGTAGTATAAAGCCAAGGAGACTTTATTTGAATTTGAATCGGAAGGAAGGGTAATTTCAGAATTTGAAGAAAATGGGGCAAGCAAGAAGAAGCAACCCAAAAAGGAGAGGGCTGCAGCCGCTCCATACGCTGCCATTGAAGAAAGGAAAAGATTGGAATTTGGGTTCTTCTTTTCAGAATTTATGAGAAAGCTTTTCCTTTTTTTTTCTTTCTAATTTAGCAGTTGGAGCAGAAAGCCAAGCTGTAGCTGAGTTTATAGTAAGACGATAACCAAAAATTACATACACGTCTCATTTGTCCCCGCCACTCGTCAAAAGTCAAAACGGCTCTTTTTCTTTATTTTCTGTTTCTGATTTTGCTAAAATTACAAAAAGGGGCCTCCATCCAGCCTCAGCCACTTTAATAAGATTTTCTAAAAATATAATTACTCCGTATTTTTTCTTTAATTACAGCTGTTTATGCAGATTATTTTTCAAATAAACAACTTATAAAAGAAAAAATGGATACATCTTCAATCTACATAGCTTGCTGACTCAAAAATTAATGCAGAAATATAGACCATCTTTTCATTAAATAATAGTATTAAGTAGAGTTTCAGTCAGTCTCAACTGAAATTTTATTACTAATACAACAACTCTTGTCAATTATACATGGCGGATTACAGCGAAGAAGCTGCTATATATACATCATTCAAGAAATGTGGCCCTTGCTTTTTAAACTCTCGACAGCGTCTTTGATTATCTGCTCCATGGGAATGAATTCCAACCCCAAATCCATCAGCTTTTGACCTCCATTCTTAGCCCTCAACAATCCAGGTTGAGTGTCCCTTGGCAAACTACACCCAGGTGCATATAAAGTTAGAAGCATAAGGAGTTAAAGAGGTAATAGTATTTTGACAAATTGACAATGTTAGTAGAATGCACTGCACTGCATTACCTGGGCACATTATATTCAGGGTAAAGTTCTGCAACTTTGGCGGCGAAGTCACCATAATGAGATATGGCCTCGAGACACATGTGCCTTCCACTTGCTGATGGGTTCTCATACACCAAAATATGTGCTAATGCAACATCTTTGAAATGGACAGATCCCATGAAAAAGTCTTGATATGTGTCTGTGCAGCCTGCAACAAGAAAACACTTTTTCTATTCTAGCTTTGAAGAACTAGCAGAGAACATAGAGATGACTTGAATGCAGAATCTGCAGCTCAAATCTTTACAAACAGCATCGAATAGGAGACTTACGAGTTAGGATTTATATAAACATTCATTTCCAGACTCATCACAATATCAGAATTTGAAAGACTTTAACACAGAACGGAAAGACTCTAGTAAACACCAACATGTAAAGGCAAACTGCTGAACTGCATGTTGCTAATCTTCCCTCATGCTCAGTGACTGAAGCATGATAACATCTTATTCTTTTAACAAGTTAGGTATTATCTTCTACTTATAATCACACGTTTTCGTTATCGTGCAAAATGGACAACACTAGGTCATTCAGCATCCATATACACTGGCACACTGCAAGACTAGTTTGTTTAATTAATCCAGTAAAAGTGTCAAACCTTCACACCGGTCGACTAAAAAGCTTCAAACAAATAAAGTATAAAACTAATTCATTTTAAATCTTAGTAAACTGAACTCATAATATGGACTCTGCTGAAAACTTAGCGATGGAACTTTTGGTCAGTGAGATGCAATGCAACATATATAGACCTAGAGAATCATATTGAATTTTGCCCGTTGTTAGAACAGAAAATGCAAGTTTGTAGAAAAATAATACCTTGCAATAGGCGCAACAACATCACCATGCTAGCAGTAAGGGTTGGAGGAATATTTGGACCCATTACAGTGCCAGGGTTCACAACCACCACATCCAAACCTTTCTCCTTGGAAAATTCCCATGCTGCCTTCTCAGCCAGTGTTTTGGAAATTGGATACCATAACTAGCTCAACCAACAATGACCAAAATCCATAATTTATTAATTTCCATACAAGGTTCCATAACAATATACTAATAAAGCTATTAGAAAAAGAAAGTACAAAATGTAGATATTTACCTCATTTTGCTTGCAGTAGTCAATATCAGTCCAGCAATCCTCTGTTTTGATCTTATCTGCAGGCCAGTTCGGACTAGGTGTTATGGAGGAGACAGAAGACGTGACAACCACGCGCTTAACGCCGAGCTCCTTGGCAGCTGTCAGTACATTGAGTGTTCCTTTAATTGCAGGATCCAAAAGCTCCTTCTGTTAAATAAACATCATAGCCTTAGAATGCCATAATCTACTATACTGATAAAATTGATAAGCGAGCGCGCGAGCATACCTGAGGGTCGTGAACTTGATCGACGGTGCAGGGGGAGGCGAGGTGGAAGACGCCAGCGCAGCCTTCGATAGCGGCGGAGATTGCATCATAATCGAGGAGATCGATCTCGAAGAGACGGAGACGAGATTCTGCTCCTTCCATAGATTCTAGATGCTTCGTTTCTTTCTCATCCTCTGCAAACAAGAAATTATCCGTTAGCGTCAAATTAAAGCGAGGATTCTCATCAGAAGACTGTAAATGAAGAAGAAGAATCGGCTAAAGAATAGAAAATGGAGTAACTGATATTTCTGACGGTTCCGTGGACTGTGTAGCCACGAGCCAGGAGGAGTTTGACAAGCCAAGAGCCAATGGCGCCGCTGGCTCCGGTGACGCAGACGGCCTCTCCTTGCTTCGAGTTCGACATCTCTAAAAGCTGATGATTCTCTTCGTTGCTGGAGTGACTGAGTGAGAGTGACTGAGAGTGTGTGGATGTTGAGTGTTGTAGGCCGTTTCCGTCGGTTAAAAGTTAAAACGGTCGTTAATTCATTTTCATGATATTGATGGTTGATCACTAGAGCCTAAATGGATTCGGGTTTTTCTAAAATGTGGGCTGAGATCCAATGTCTTTAACATTTTTTTTGGGCCATTGAATTCAAATAACTATAATTGATTTTCTTTTCCTTTTTTTTTAAAAAAAAAATTAGTGAACTGTAAAATTATCTTCCAAATAATTTGTCATGAGAACCTTTCTTTTTTTTTTTTGAATTGAGAACCATTCTTTATATATCTACAAGACAGTAAGACACATGATACTCACTATGACGTTAGTAGTTTTTGACAGTTTTTTTTCTTTAAATTAGTAGTTTTTTTTAGGGGAAAAGCTATAAGTACTCATAATTTGTACTTAAAAATAATACTTATACTTTTTTACCTTAAATTTGCATGTCTTTAACAAACTAAAAAATGTATTCTTGTATCCAAACACCTAAATATCCCTTATATTTGTACCAATTACCAAATACTATTCTTGAGTACAAATCATGAGTACTTGTAGCCTCACCCTTTTTTTAAATAATACTAGTCTTCGCTTCCACGTACGTTGCACGTGATACTTTAAATTATATGAAGATTAAAATCTTAAGCATACTACTAATTTTGTCCTAGAAAATTATATTATTAGAGATGACAAAATTTCATCCGAGTGTGGGTATTCGACTCGACTGCCTGAAACCGAACCAAATCCAACTCGATTCGACCAAAAAATCCGCTCAATTCGAAACCGAAATTATTTGACCCCAAATCATTAATGACCCGAACTCGATCAACCCGAAATCACCTAAATCAAGATTAATTATATTTAAATAACCAGAATCCGAAAAGACCTAAATCTGAAAATTAGAGGTTAAACCAGAGGCTCAAACCCAAAATTATTGGAACCATATGACCCAAAACCGAAAAACACCCAAACCAAAAATGACCTAAATCCAAATGACCCAACATTTGAATGCAAATAGCTAACAAGGCTATTTGAATGCTCATATTCTTGAACCAAAAACACCCTAAAACCAAAAATTAACCGAACCCGTATAACCCAAAATTTCCTTAACCCGAAACTGAACCCAAATCCGAACCCAAATCAAACCCGACCAGCCCATTTATATATACATTGGGTTTTACCATCAAAGTAACAAAAGAAATTATTCCATACAAATAAAAATATTAACAATGTATAAAACAACAAATTTAAACCCACAACAAAGTTGTATTTATCAAGAAAAAAATAATTATAAGTCAAATAAAATAATTACACGTTAGGAAAATAACAAATTTTAATCATAATACATTGAACTATCAGATAGAAAATGTCAATCACAATTACTTCTTAAATTAAAATGGTAAAAATAAAAAAATATATATAAAATATTGAATTTAATTAAATGAAAATAGAGTTTATAGTATAATAAAATTGTATATTAGAAAAAATTTTAATATATCCAATTTTTTTGGTAAAAATAAAGTAATTATAAAGATATTAGATTTAATTAAATGAAAATAGAGTTTTTAGTAGAATAAAATTGTATATTAGAAAAAATTTTAGTATATCCAAATTTTTTGGTAAAAATAAAGTAATTATAAAGATATTAGATTTAATTTAATTGAATAAAAATAGAGTTTCTAGTATAATAAAATTATAATAGTTAAGTAAGAGCATTTAAGACAATATATTTGAAAAATAAGGATAAAATAGGCAATTCAAAAGTTTCTCAAAACTCGTACTTTTATATATAGTATAGATATAGATAGATAGATAGATATAAATATATAAAATTTAAATACTCTGTAATGGGTAGTTTTTATTTCGTTTTGAATTTTTTTTAACACTGAGTTTCGTTAGAGTCAGTACTAGGCACCCGTTAACTAATATCATTTTCATACACGACCATCTAAGCCAAATAATTTTTTCAAAAAGACCATTTGGAATTTGATCGCAACTCTAAATTAGTCATCATGATCTAATGTAATCATTGAGCGGGCGTTTATATTAAAAAAATCAGTTATATTTCTTCAAGAATATGAGCATTCAAATAGCCTTGTTAGCAGAAAGTTTTTCTAATATTATTACTTGTGAGATCTTTACTCCTCTTTATTAAGTAGAAATTCATCATTTTTCATACCTTCATTTAAGGTGTTTATCATAAGGATTTTATCTCTCCAGTATTCATCAGTAAATAGTAGCCTTTGCCTTTTTTCTTGAACAAAAAAAAAGAAAAAAAGTAGCCTTTAGTAGGTAGAAAATGATTTCTGTTCTTTTCCTAATGAACACAAGAGCTGAGCTGCTTTAATACGAAGAACTTTCTTTTGGAAAGCATAATAATAAGCTACTACCAGAAAAATCATAGTAATTTGATACATAGAATTTAAAGTTTCTTCTGTATCTTCATCATGCAGCCATCAGAGCATTGCTGAGCATCTTATCAAAGTGCCAAACACCTGCAAAAATCATGGGATATTAAAGGAATTTGAAGTTAATGAAAAACCCAAACTCCAAATTCACCATATTAATGGTTCTAAGGAATGAATGCAAATATATAGTAATAACTTCATGAATTACCATGTCCAGTTCCCACCCTTCTCAGCTCAGCCACATATTCTGAAAGTTTCTTAATGGATTCCACCTAAATGAAGAAGGCAGACATAATGAATTCAACTATCCAAGAGCAAGAAAAAAACTAATTTAATCAGCTGTGAGGAGTATAGTTCATTCACCTGTTCAGTCAAGAATTCAGATTCAAGAAAGTCTACCAGATGAACGTCGTTGATTTCATTAGCCATCTGTAATAAGATTAAAAATGCATGAATCTTGCAAAGACAATGAAATTTATTTTTGTTTGGGTTTTAAGAGAGAGGAGATGTCTACTTTGTGTAAATTCAGAAGCTTCTCGTTGTTGAGCTTTTCAAGAGACAATGCAAGTTCCATAGCTGAAACAAAAACAACAGAAAACAGAGTCATATTCATTTCATTTGCAAGTTTGATCATTATTTTTGCATTAACCAACGGCCCAAAACAAAACAAAACAAAAAATCTAACCATAAAGTGCATCGCCCTTCTCTACGTGATCAAATTCTGATAAGGGCATCATCATTGACCGCAGCTTAACTTTTCCTCCTCGTTTGTTCTGATACATACAAGAACAGAGTAATACTTAAAGCAGTGAATTTTATCAAGAGATAATTTTTTTTTTCAGAAAACTAATATACAGAAATGATAATTTTACCTGGTATTCCATCAACATTTCAGCATGCTGCCTCTCTTCAACACTCGAATCCTTGAAAAATCTGTATCAATTTAAATGAATTACTAAAAGAAAAACAAATGCAAGTATGTAAAAGCCAACAAAGATTTGGTTTTAAAGACATTACTTGGCAAAGCCCTTGAGAGCAACATTGTCTCTGTCGAAATAGGCATACATGGCATGATACACATACGAGACACTGTACTCCACACTGATTCAAGAAACAGAACAAAAGAGAATTCGAATTCTCTTTTCTGTGAGTTTGAGCAAGAAACATAGCAATATATAATTGAAAAAACGAATTTTAATTTAAACCCCAATTGGGTTTTTTCACTAATAAAAAATATTGACAGATTCAAAAGGATCCATATAGAGCAAATGCACAGGCAGAGTGTTTCATTTTCTTCAAGCAATTATCAAAACATATAAAGAGGAAAAAAAAAACCCCATGAAAATGAGAAAGGATTATTATTTATAGATCAAAGGAAATAATGGGTGATGGAAAACTCAAAACTGACTTGATCTGTTCATTAATGGCGGCCTCACACTGGGCTGTGTACTTATGGCGAGCAAGGGAAGCTTGTGGGACATTAGGGACAAGAAGAAGCTCTTTTTTCACTTCCTCAAATGGCTCAAAAACTGCATCCAAAACGGGTCGATTGTTAGCTTCTCTTGAAGCCAAGACGACGGCGACGCCCCCACGCCGCCCTGCAGCGGTTGTTGCAGACTTCTTCCCCTGCTTGGGATATCTAACGGCAGATATCAACCCATTTGATGAGTTCTTCAATGAAGAACGTGAAAGAGATAAACCAACATTTTCTCTTTGTAGAATTGAAGAAGAATAGGATTGGTTTAGAATCATTTTTCCAGAAAGGGAGAGAGAGACAGAGAGGGAAGAGGAGACTGAACGGAGAGGGAAATGGAAATGAAACGAGGAAGTTGGCAAGGTGAACGTGGGGATATATCTAGGTGGCTTTGGGGGTTTCTAGACCGTTGATGGTGAAACACGTGGATGGTTAGGATTGATGGAATGGAGAGGGCGCGTGGCTGGCTCGTGGTCCCTTTTGGAGAATCTTGGGAGTAGATAGTAAACTGCAAAAGTGTGTGCCACCCGTGACCAAAGTTTCCAGTTCTAGATTTTCATACTTGGCTCTGCCTTGAAAATAGTGATTTTTTACCATCTCGGTCAATTTTTTCTATCTTTGAACAGATAACAAACGAAATTTATCCTCATTTGCGGTAAATGTTTACATGTAATCTCAATTTTCTTTGAATGCCGACTTTGGAAGTTGGACAATAGTATTAAAGATGATTTATGCCTAATTAACTTTTGAGTACTCTTTTCTCTCAAAAAAAAGAAAAAAAAAACTTATTGAAAGTTTTAAATACATGTCGTTCTCGTTCGATGGTTTAAAAAAAAATTTGATATCATCAATCTTGGTCCAAATCTGGTGAGATGGTTTCCCTCGTAGTCATAACTTATTGAAGCATTGAAATTAATGCATTGTGCCAAGGCAGTTGAGGCACATTGAATTTTGAAAAGTATATAAAAAGGTGTAAAATTTGAAATAGAGGAATAAATGAAGAAAGGTGGGATTTCAGATGGGATGTACGGAAAGTCCGTACCTTAACCACTTATGCCAACTCTCATTGGCTCCCAACTCTTTTTTTTTTTTTCGGAGTTGGCATAAGTGATTAAGGTACAGACTTTTCGTACATCCTATCTAGGTTCGAATCCCGCTGACCACAATCTCTCATTTTGTAGACGATCTGTAAATTCCGAAAAGCCCACGGTATGACTGGCCTTGGAGATGGGATAGCCACCCCTGTTCCTAAAGGATTTCAGTTGAAGCCACCCCTACTCCCAATTTTTTTTTTTTTTAAAAAGTTGGGGATTTCGGTTAAAGAAGACATTATGATTTTTCCGGGGTCAATTAAAATGCTGAATAAGATTAAACTATGAGTCCGTTTGGAAGTTTCTATAGAAAGTAAAAAGATAGAAAATTTTTCTATAGAAAATTTAAGATTAGAAAGTTTTTTTCTTAAGAAAATATTTTTAGCATGTTTGTTTAACCTCTAAAGTCTAAATTAAATTTCTAAGAAAGTAAAGTTAAATTTATTAAAATACCCTTTGATAAATATTTTAAATTTAAAAATAAGGCCTTTTAAGTAATTTTGTCTTAAATTACTTTCATGAGAAAAGTGAGAAAGTGCCACTTTATCACTTTGGAGAGAAAGTATTTGGGTCAGTTAAACTTTCTTACTCTAAACTTTCTCTTAAAAAAATAACCAAACATGCTAAAGTTATTTCCTACCCTTTACTTTCTATAGAAAGTGATTAAATTACATCAAAACAAACGCTTCCTATACATTACGTTTTTCTCTCTTTTTTTTTTGTTTGGGTAGAATATACATGCATTTCTATTTCCACTTGGTCAATTGTCATCTTTATTTGTGAAGCTCAAATCAAATAATTTGCCATGATGATTGATTCTGGAAATACAACTCAGAAAGTGAAAAAGAATAACACATTAACAAAAAAGTCAAAAAGAAAACAAAAATTTGGCAACAAAAAAAAACAAAAATGCTGATAAATAATCATCAGAATCCACCAAGCAAAATGGCCAAGTAAGAACAATCCTCAAAAACAAATCTCAAACTCCAAACACAAAAGTGAAAAGCCCCTGGCAGTGGTAAACTGACATTCATATACTTGCTCAGCTTTGCACAATTAGCTTTAAATTTAATAATCATTAATCTCTCTATTTTTAAAACCCAACCAGAAAAATAAAACAGAGCACACTCATTTTCTTCACTCATTTCTTCACCAAAACCAACCAAACCAACCTCTTTCTCAGACTCAAGACTTTCCCATTTCAACTCATATGCTTCCAAATTTCTTCACGGTCTTTCTATTTCTGGGCATTCCATGCCTGCTTGGCTCTACGGCTGGAGCCATAGGCGTGAACTGGGGCACCATGTCTTCCCACCCTCTGCCTCCTCCCAAGGTGGTCGAGCTCTTGAAGTCCAACAATATTTCCAGAGTCAAGCTCTTTGACGCTGACCCACTCGTCCTTCAAGCTCTTTCTGCCTCCAACATTTTCGTTACAGTGGGCATTCCCAATTCCATGCTCAAAACTTTCAACTCCTCCAGGAAAGCTGCTGAGAGTTGGGTCCATGACAATGTTACCCGCTACTTTTCTCATGGTGGAGCTGGAGTTCGAATTGAGTATGTCTTTTCTTTATTTATCTTTTGTGGTTGATCTTGTTTTCTGCTTGGACTTCCATACTAGGTTCTGACTCATAAATATAGTGTATTTTAATATTTTTACATTATTGAGAATGGTTTTCCATGTTTGGGTATTAGGATCTTTGTTTTATTTTGATGTTAGGGTTTGAAATGGAAAATGTGGGTAGGTGAAGTTTATAAGTTTTTAGCATCTTAGTAGTCTCTTAGACTTTGGTCATGTTAAAAACAAGTTGAATGAAATTGAGGAAGCCAGAGACTTGGCCTGAAAAAATTACAGAAGCTGCTTTAGATTGTGCAGTGTGGCTGCAATTTGATCATTGTATTTATCTTCGATGATTAAGATACTTCCTATTGGTTTGGTCTCCAAATGCTATGTCTTTAGTAGCAGAATCCAATTTGTAATTCTATCAGATTAATTTCTATGGTTTGGCATTGGGAATTTTAGTGTTTTCTCCCAAGGTCAAGCAGCAATGAAGTGCAAGATAAACCAATATATTAGTTCAGTTTAATGAACCATATTTTCCTGAGTAAAGTGTCTTAGTTTTTGGTATAACAAATTATGCTTTAGAGTTCATGGCTGAGTAGACCTTTTGTAGGTATGTTGCTGTTGGAGATGAACCATTTCTCCAAAGTTATGGTGAGCAGTTTCACCCCTTTGTTATTGGAGCAGTCATGAACATCCAAGCAGCTTTAGCTAAAGCAAACTTGGCAGGTGAAGTGAAAGTCATTGTTCCGTGTAGTTTTGATACCTTCATGTCAGAATCTGGCCTCCCTTCGAAAGGACACTTCAGGACCGACCTCAACAGAACCATGATAGAACTACTGACATTTCTCAGGAAGCATCACTCTCCTTTCTTTGTGACTATTTCTCCATTCATAAGTTTCCAACAGAGCAAGAACATATCCCTTGACTTTGCACTTTTCAAAGAAAATGCACGTCCTCATAATGATAGCCGGAGAACATACAAAAACAGCTTTGACTTGAGCCATGATACCCTTGTTGCTGCATTATCAAAGATTGGGTTCCCGGATATGGATATAGTTGTTGCACGCATTGGTTGGCCTACTGATGGAGCAGCCAATGCAACCTCATCTGTTGCTGAAACGTTTATGAAAGGCCTTGTTGATCACCTTCGTAGCAAAACGGGAACTCCTCTCAGACCTCGGAATCCACCAATTGAAACATTCATTTTTAGCCTCTTGGATGAGGACCAAAGAAGCATAGCCTCTGGAAATTTTGAGAGACATTGGGGTGTATTCACATTTGATGGTCAAGCCAAGTACCAACTTAACTTTGGCCAGGGTTCAAAAAACCTAGTCAATGCTCAATTTGTTGAATACCTCTCTCCCAAATGGTGTGTTGTAAACAACAACAAAGATTTGTCTAATGCCACTGCAAGGGTTTCAGAGGCATGTTCGGTAGCTGATTGTACTGCATTGGCTCCTGGTGGTTCCTGTTCCAATATCAGTTGGCCGGGTAACATATCGTATGCATTTAATAGCTACTATCAGCAGCATGATCAAAGAGCAGATAGCTGTGATTTTGGGGGCTTAGGTCTCATCACCACTGTTGATCCATCAGTTGATGACTGCATATTTATTGTGGAACTTCGAACTTCTCACTCGGTTCATAACGCTTATCTTGTTCAATGGATTACATTTCTTACGCCCTATCTTTTTTCATGCTTATTGGTTTTCACATTACTATAGTAGAGATAGATTCTCTTAAACTGCATCAGGCCTGTTGCTGTTGTATTTGTACCGTATGCCAGTTAGATTAGTTCCAAAGCTTTTCTTTGTTGCTGATTTTTAGTTGAAATGGAAGGATGGAGGGAAACAAAATCGATCTCCAGTTTTGTCTTTTGGCAGTTCATTTTGTTTGGATCTTTGAGGTTGTTTCTTTTCAAAGTTTTGTACTCAAAAGTATAGCATCAAATCAAATATGCTGATTGAACTCAAGATTGGTTCATTACTCCCTTTTCAAGTGCTTTTTTTTTTTGGGTGCGTGCATCTCCCTGTAGCCACACTGAGTCTCGACTAATCCGGAGTCAAGTGTGTCGGACCTTAAATATGGAGAAGCACTCCCAAGTCCCAACCTTTGTTTTCACCATTCTTAAGATTTCTACTCGAGACCTTCACTCAAGCAAAAATCCTAACCCAAAAGGCCCAAACCGAATCAGCGTTGCTGCGTTTGTAAATAGAGTGGGCTGGAAAGAAAACAGTCAAGAGGACCATTCAGGCCCACTAAGAAGTCAAAGGAACCATGGACGTGCCACCGCACCGAATTAAACGAGCGGAAACCAAATTATTAGTCCCGCGTTTGGATTTGGCTAACAAAGCGAAAAATATATAAACCTAAAATATCTTGTCCTTTAGTTTATGTAATATAAAATATTCACATACGACGCGTCGCACAATTTAAATTACGCCCTGAATCTCTCTCTTCTCTCTAACTCTCTTCTCTCTTTCTCGAAGAGGAATAAGAAAAAGCCCTAGATACATCGTCAAAGGATGTACGGTCAAGACGGAGGCGAAGGTGCTCCGCCTTCATATGGAGGTGGATATGGTGGTTCTGGAGGCTATGGTGGTGGCGGCGGATATGGAGGTGACAGCGGTTATGGAGGCGGCGGCGGAGGTGGACGTGGTGGAAGTTCCGGCGGACGCGGAGGCGGCAGAGGAGGAGGTGGAGGTGGAGGATATGGTGGTGGTTCTCAGAGTCGAGGTATGTTTCCTTGTTGTTAATTGATGTTTTAGTAGATTTGTTGGATATTATTGTTGTGTATAGTTTTCTCAGTGGTCTTCATAGTTTTTTTAACAAGATCGATCCGCTTGTTAGGTTTGTTCTTATTATATTCATAATTGGGATCTGGTTTCTGCAGGAGGTGGCGGAGGATATCAAGGAGGTGACCGTGGTGGAAGGGGTGGCGGTGGAAGAGGCGGTGGCCGTGGTGGCGGCGGCAGAGATGGCGATTGGCTTTGCCCTAACCCCAGGTAATTTCTATTTCCTCTGCTTTTGGTTTGCTTTTGGGGTAGTTTATCCCCTCTATTATCGGTTTTGTACAGTTGATTAGTCTATAACATTAAGTTTCAGTCTGATTAAATTTTGGTATAACTGCTTGTGGTCTGAATTTATGCAATTTTAAACTGGTATCTCTATGTAGCTGTGGGAACTTGAACTTTGCAAGAAGAGTTGAGTGTAATAAATGTGGTGCACCCTCGCCTGCGGGTGCTGGTGACCGTGGTGGTGGTGGTTATAACAGAGGAGGTGGTGCAGGTGGCGGCGGTGGCTATGGTGGTAATCGTGGAGGTAGAGGAGATGGAAATAGGGGTGGTTATGATAGTGGGAGGAGTAACAACTATGATGGAGGTAGAGGTGGAAACTATGATAATAGAAGTGGCAGCAGTAGAGGTGGTTCATATGGAGGTAACCAAGGGGGTGAAGATTGTGGGTATGGTCAGGTCCCCCCTCCAGCGCCCCCTTCGTATGGTGGTGCTGCTGGTGGAAACTATCCGCCTGCTCCTAATGCATATGATGCGAACACAAACTATGGAATGGAGGCTGTTCCACCGCCTACAAGCTATACTGGTGGACCTGCATCATACCCTCCATCATATGGTGGCCCTGCAGGTGGTTATGGTAGTGAGGGTTTGAGTGATGCGAGGAGTGGTGGTCGGGGTGGACCTCCTGGTGGATATGGGTCTGGTGGTCCTCGACATCAGGGAGGTGGTTATGGTGGTCCTCCTGTTGATGCATCAGCTAAGATCAAGCAGTGTGACGGCAACTGTGGAGATACTTGTGACAATTCAAGAATATACATATCAAATTTGCCACCTGATGTTACTACTGAAGAATTAAGAGAACTTTTTGGCGGCATTGGACAAGTAATGGCCAAATCTTATCTTTTAAATCCATGTGCTGTCTAATGGGACTTTTGTCATCTACTCCTTGCTGGTGTTTCTGTTTTATTTCCGGAGCTTCTATCTTGGTTTATTGGAACTCGTTAAAATTTATTTTATTGTTTCTATATTTGATGGTGTTTGGAGCTTTTTTACATATGGGGCTCTGTTGTCAACTGATTTTATTCATTTTATTCTTGAACTTTTGGTGTCCTTTAGGGTTCTAACTATTCGCTTCTTGTTTAGGTTGGACGAATTAAGCAGAAGCGTGGCTACAAGGATCAGTGGCCATGGAATATAAAAATCTACACAGATGAGAAAGGAAATCCAAAAGGCGATGCAGTTTTGTCATATGAAGATCCTCAGGCTGCTCACTCTGCTGGCGATTTCTTTAACAGTAATTCCTTCAAACTTTCTTCGTTTAGTTGATTACCTTAAATATTCTGCTCACCCTTGTGACATTTTTTCTCAGATCATAACATTAGAGGCCATACAATCAGTGTGGCTATGGCAGAAAAGACTGCACCTAAAGTATACGATCATGGGTATCATTTTAACCCTTTCTCACTTTTTACTGTTTCATTTAGACGCTTTCTCCTGACAGGAGCCTTTTCAGATGTTCCTTAAGCTTCTTTGGGTTGTGTTAATCTATATTGAATTTGATTGCTTTGTTTCATGTGATTAATGGAGATATGTTATATAGTATGTATTATATGCTGGCATGTTGAATTCATCCTTATAAGATTATGGATCTTTTTTTTTATTTATTTTTACTTTGAAACCAGGATCTCAGATGTCTCCTCTTGTTATTGGTAATTAGACAACAGACTATGCTTTGCTGTTCTCGTCTTTGGAAACTGTTCTGATTCAGTTTGCTTATGAAGTTATGATGTTGTTAGATTGCTTTTTATGCTTGTCATGGTGGAAGTAGAAATAGAAAATGTTACATGAAATTATATATCCCATATTATTTCTTGCCAAGTAATATTGTTCTTTCTTAAGTGAATGTGTTTTAGTTGACATTATTAACTATTTTGCTGTGTGACAGAGGCGGCAAAGGTGGCTACGGAGGTGGTGGGGACAGGCGCAGGGATAACTACAGAGATGGAGGTTCTGGTCCAGATAGACATCACTATGGTGGAAACCGTTCACGCCCATACTGAGATGTTCAGCTTCGAGTATTTTATGTACTATATGAATTGTGGGCTAAGGGTTGTAGTTGTGTTCCGTTGACGGGGTTGTTCTTGAAAAGGAGACTAAGAGGTAGGTTGTTCACTTGTCTGGGCAATACCCCTTTTTCTCCTTCCTCGTTTGTCTACCATTAGCTGGAGGGGTTTTTACTTTAGGCGTTGAATTGATTGGATTTGTGTGAATCTTTTGATAGAGGCAAGTGGATTAACTCCAAATTGCTTGATGCTAAGGTAGGTTGATAATTTCAGGTGAGTGCTGCTCTTTCAAAATCACACATTTACCCTTTTGTTTGGGAATTGACCTTTTTGTGGTGGATTTTGATTCAATGCCAAATATATGCATGCATGTTTACCGCTATGTTGAAAGTTATGCTATGAAAAATGGGTTTTAAGCGCCCATGCTAGAAATTTGATGTCATTAGCCTATTAGTGAATTTTAATGTTGCAACTTTCGAAATAACAAAGCTTATTAATATGTTTTACGGATAAAGAATTAGATTTGGATGCCTATATGACAGCATATTTATTCTAAGCAATGACAAAATATGAAGTACCAATGGTTTTAGATTATTATAGCAAATTGAGTTGGTTTTGTCACTTGCCCCATCCTCCAAAGAGAAGGCACGGTAATAGCTTTATATTGTGCATGCTATAGTTGGTTTAGAAACTGGTTGGCCATTTGGGTACCGTAAGTGGTTATAAGTGCAATTGATGATGGACTAGCTATGTGTGGTGTGGCTGCTGGCCTGCTGTCTTATTTCTCAAGTGTGAGAAGAGCTGCAGAATGGCTCGAGAGCATCCATGATCAGGTTGTAGCTGTGAGCTCTGCTGAAGAATTACAAAGTGTGATGTGGTCAATGAAACCTTCTTCCTCCGTTTGTGCCCAATGTCGTTTTGTTTGCAATGTGACTGTCTAGGTTTTTTTTTCCTCTTTGTATGTTGTCCGCCAAGAAAAGTGATCTCAAATTTGTTTCTTAGTGAATAGTCGGTAGTATCTTTGTAGTGAGAAATGTTGTTAATGTTATCAATAACTTGCTTTTGCAATTTTTAATTTATTAGGTACAAGTTGATCAATTTCAGCTGATCATGCAAAAATAGGCAAGCGTTAGTAACCCAAATGCATATCAAATCCCTACGAAATTCTCTCTTTTTGGAAGCAATACATGAATAAGCCCATACACGTTTTTCCAGCTGCTAAAGGATACAAACTAATATGGAAAAATTGGCAAAACTAATGGCTGGTTTTGGATTTACAAAAATGTTCAAAATTCCTATAGACGAACTACTTGCGTTTCTACAGGGCCATTAGAATTTGCGCCTGACCCAAAATTACCAGTTTGGTTCTCGTGAGGTGTATGGGATCCTTGTCCCTCAAAAGGAACACTGGTCATATTCCCACTCCCAGCTACAAAAGGCTGACCGGCACCTGCCTGGAGTTAACAAATATAAGCATTTACTTCAGTGACGGGCAGATAAATAAACTTCAACTTCAGTTTCTTAGATTGAATTGAGTCTAAACTTCAAAGTTCATTAGCATACCTGTGGCATGGAATACGTATCGGGGTATGCACTTACTCCATACTTGGCATCAACACTTCCATAGTTTCCGGTGTATCCGGGGCCTAAATGCAAATAGTAGAAAAGGTTAAAGAATCGATCCCTACTATCATGCTCAGCATACACCTAGCAAGTAAAAGAAGAGATTATAACCTGGATTTGATGCTGCAGCTGCCGCCCATGCTCTCTTCTCTGCATTAGCAAGTTCAGCATGTAGTCTTTCTAATTCTTGAGCTACAATGACCGTATTCTTCTCCAATATCTGCCGTTGTTCAAGATTACTAGCACGATTTTTCTTTTCTTCCTCTAGTGCAGACCTAATTCACATGCCGAAAATATTTCTTATAAGGTAACATCAATGGTGCTTTCATACAACTAACAAATTGGTTCAAAATTCATTCTAATGGAAGCTCATTCATTATCCTGGTTTCATCACTGTCTCTTGCATCAACTACATGCAAATAGAGCCACACTACTCTCAATCTGGTGAAAGTTACTATAAATTTCAACTGCCCTACTAGAACAGTAGATATGTTCATTAAACTCAATAACATCGACAATTGAGTTGAATCCAAATTAAAATATCCGCAAATGATTCAGATGCAGAATATGAAATAGCCATAGAAAATCTGTTAACCACATTTTCAGGTCATCCTAAACTAAGAACCCTCTTGGCTCCTCATCCATGATAGGAGTAGTTATTCAAGGCTAAAAATTTCTCATTCAATGCTATAGAAATTCTTCATCTTTACCCTGTTTGGTCTTAGTCTTTCATGTATCAATGGCATCATAGACATGAAATTTGCTTTTCAAAGTTCATAGCTATTCTTTCCAATAAAAGCACAATTCCATTTGATTAGGATTAACATAAAAAACTTATCCAATTTCTATTCAATGTAAGAAAGAAAAAGCCCTTCACCACAATAGAATCAACCAACTATTAGTTTCAAAGTAACAGGATTATCTTCGTTTATGTTTCATAGAAGAAGTGCAAATCAAATTTTATTAGTAAAAAGTTGTAATTTTGCAGAAAATTACCTTCCTTTATGTATTTCTTGGCGTAAGACTTCCATCTCCGTCATAATTCCTGGCACTTGCTTCGCCTCCGTTCTTACCTTGGCTAACTCAGCGTTGACCTCCTCCAATTGCGCCATTAGCTCCTGACGATCCACCGCAAACTTCTGTATATCAGCCCGTACTTGAGCCAGCTCCGCACTCATGGCGTTCACGACACGTGCTTCGGCGTCCAACTTCAACGACCTCTCGTAGACCTCCCTCACCTCGGCGTCCCTCTCGGCTTTGACGGTGGCAGCAGCCGCGGATATGTGGCGGACCTCTTGCTGGGCGAGGACCAGGTCCTGCTTGAGCGCCACATGATTGGCGGCGAGGCGTTGGTTGTCGAGGAGGAGGGCTTGGATCTCGCGGTTTTGGATTGCGATTCGGTCTTCGAGGTGGTGGTGTTGGTTGCTAATGATTTGGCGTTCGGTTATGGCGCGGCTTAAAGCTGACGGCGGCCGAAGGTTGTTGCGGCCGGCCATTCTGGTCCGGTGTCGTTTCACTCTCTGTTGCAGTTCTTATTTTCCCCTCCTTTTAAATTGTAATTGTAATTTTTTTTTCTCCCCTCTCGTTCTTGGGCTTGATAGAGGCCCAATTAATAATCTATTTCAAGTTTAAAACCAATCCCTCACCCGCCAAATCCAATTCTCCTTCTAGATCGAAATGTCGGACTCTGAAGTAGCTCAGCAGATTTCTCTCTTTCGCTCCCAAATCGAAAACAAAAGGTTCGCTCAATCTTCCAGCGAATCTCCATTTATTCCATAATCTTTTTTGAATTACGTTAACTCGTTTCTTTCCTTTTCTTCGCAGATTCAATGACGATTCTCTCCGGATTCTCGAATCCGTTCTCGCCTCCAAACACGTTAATTTGCTTTTCCAAACACGGTCCAGCTTGAAAGAGTTGATCAGATCTGAATCGCTCTCCGCCATTCGTCAAATTGCAGCCAAAACTGTTGATCAACAGCTCTCTGTTCTCGAATTCTTCGTTCGAGCCTCTGCCATTACCGGTGATATCGAGGTTCATTTCTGCATCACCAATTCTGTTATTGCGAATCCATTATTAATTTACTCCGTTCTTGAATTCCGTTCTCTTTTACTTTGTTTCGGTTCAGAATTGTTTGGCTTTGAGGTACGAGGCTTTGATTCTTCGCGAGCACAAGTCCACAATCCATGAATGGCTGCAAGTTTCACATCTGGAATGGCTCAATTTTGCAGAGCAATCACTTGAAAATGGTTTCTTTGCAATTGCTGGAAAGGTATATTAAAAATTGAAATCTGTTCGTTTAATTTTCTCCATTGATTGTAGGCTTTACGTTCGAATTTGGCTTATGCAGGCATGTGACTATGCACTATCATCCATGCGGAGGAATAAGGTTGCAGAGTCCAAAACAGAAGAATCGCTTGAAAAAATCCAAGTATTAACTGAGAAAATAATCAACCTTAAGAACTCTGCTCTAAAGTTAGCATCTTCAACCTCTGGTATGTCTCATGTATAAATACTACGGTATCTGTATTTTATAGCATGTTAATTTTGCAAGATAGTCAACACCAGATTCCATTATGCAGATATCGCAATCTGATATTAATGAAACAATGCCAAATTCATATTGGAATCCTCAGTTTTTTATATATAGATATGATGTTTATTATTTTGTTTAGTCTGATTGATGCTTGAAGCCACATTGTTCATTACAGTTCAGGCGCAGACAGCAGAGTACTTGATAAAGAAAACAAGAGAGAAGAGCAAAGTAGAGTCTCCAATTTCTAAGAGAGCACGATGTGTTGCAACCACAATGTACAGAAATGGCATTAAAAAGCATAATGAGCGAAGATTGATTGCAAGCCGAATGCGAGGGCAGATAAGTATTGAATCAGACTCCTCATGAAACTGAAGGTCACTGCCAAACTCCTTTTTAACAAGCATGAGAACATAAACGTTATCTTTTGATGCTTAAGGCCCCTCTAATTAGATTCACATGGTAGGATCAGTTGAATGAAATATTATGAATAATATTTTGACAATCTGTTTCTTTAGTACATGGACTGGAATTTACTGGGGTTGTTGTCCCATAAGTTAGGCCCAATTTTGGTTAATAATGGGCTGACATTATAGGTATATATACATGCATTCTAATTTCAGCCATGCACCCATTATTTGGATCGGATCGGATATTTCCCAAGACTAGTTTGATTTTTGGATGCTTGATTATGCATTTCCAAAGTAGGACTAGTCGCTTAAGGAGACTTGATTAATTCGTTAATTAAAACTTTGGAAAATCTTACCTTTGCTAGGCATATATAGTTATTCATGATGATAGCTCAAGTCCAACTTAGATAATTTTTTTTTACATTTTTCTAGAGAGAGTAGGTAAAAAGTGGGTGGTATTTTTGTTTGTTTTAACTTTTGACCTTTGGAAAAAATACACCGATATTCTGTAATATTGGGAAGTCATTGCTGCTAATTAATTAAAGTAGTTAAGCCTTAAGATAGCTTAATTATCATCAGAAAAGATTGGAAAGTTGAAATTTGAAAGATGCTATCAAAATGTTGACATATACATATATGCTTCGGATTTCGGTCTTCGGAAGCGAAAAAATGTAGCATTTGAAGATGAGACTTAGGTTCACAGCAACGAATTATTATCATTAATTATCATGTGCTTGTAGTTTCTCCTTTCCTTATTAATACATATATATATATATATATATATATATATTTTTATAATCTCATGGCTGGCACCGAGTTGATATGATAGAGTCTTCTATACATTTTGAATCAAATAAGCTTGCGTTGGAAATCCAACACCACTCTGTTCAAGCAATTGATTTTTTTTTTCCAGGTCAGTTTTGCCGCTTGAGACCCTTACTTAAGAGATGTTTACATTGTCAAACATTGCTTCTTCTAGTGATCTCCTCTCTCCACCGTTTTTTAGAATTGAAAAAAAAAACTATATAATATATGCATAATTTCAAGAATCGAATCTTCCAAATCACCATGCTCATTTAATGTCATTGCGCATTCGAAGCTTGCATGTTTTATTGGCCTCTAAGATTGTGAAAAGATGTCTGTTTTTTTCCCTTTACTTTATTCATTAACTTAAAATAATACAGTTAAAAACATGGTTTACAAGGTTCTGTCCGTCTAGAGCTTAGGGGTTTTCCTTCTTTCCTAGTGCTTAGGGGTTTGAAAACTTAGAAGCAAGACAGTGAATACGCGCTTTATGAGGTAAAATGCAATTAAAGAATTTCAATAGGTGGCCCCAAATTTTAATACTACTATTATTTGCTTTAGATAAGATGAGTAGTTTAATATACACTAAGTATAATATAAAAATTATAAAACATAAACTTAGTTTATAAGACAAAGTGTAGATAAAATAAAATTTGGTCATATGCCATGACAACTAGGGAAGGAGAGCTGTTTCCCCTCGGAACAGAAGATTAGAAAGGACTTAGAATCATGTGGAAGACATTTAATGCAACAGTCCGAAATAGGGTCTTGGGTTTTCTACAAATTTTTTGCATATTTTTTGTTTCAATCTCTCTCGAAATGATCAGTTTCAGTTTTTAATAATCCTTAAACATCAGCTTCATGTCGGATCTCATCACTGGTTGATATTAATTGCATGTAGATTTACATGGCTAATTATTTTTGTTATAGTACCTTAAATAATATATAGTACGCATATTGTTTGAATCGATTTCCATATGTATATATAATAATTTGATCAGTTTGTTGGGTTCACTTGTTGATTCAAACTTTAATTTATTAATGTTACTTAGTTATTATGATATATATAATAATTTGAATTAATTTTGATTATTGATAAATAGGCTTTGTGCATATATGCTAGTACTACTACTTATTATTGATAAATAGGCTTTGTGCATATATGCTAGTACTACTACTTAGTAGCGTTCCTCAATATATTCGTCTTCATTAATTAACAGATTGCTGAACACTTGTTTAGGAATCAAATTGAGTTTATACAATATTCCTTCGGTTCTTTTTTGATAAATGGAGCAATATTAATTTTTATAAATCATATCAAACTAAATTTCACAGAAACAATACAATTTGTAGTTCTGTAAGCTATTCAACGGGTTGGTTTCTCCATAAACTGGAACTACAAATATATTTGACACCCTCCCCAAAATATCAAGGGAAAACACATTCTAGAAAAATGGGAGGCAACTTCGATAATATTGTTTTCTGCAGCATTTTGATAGTACTATTATTTTATATATTTGAATTATTAAATTTGATATAACTATATAGTATATACTACTATAATAATAATATTAGCCTAGCTTGGTTGCTAATAATATTAAGCATTCATTAATGGCTACCTACATCGTGATTCGTAGGGTTAATCAAACGATATGAAAAAGAGAGAGGAGTTATATATATATATATATATATGTTTCCATATATATGCATGTGAATATCCGCCAACAAACATTCACGTTGAGCCCATTTCTCATAGAGTCTCGATATATCCAGCTTATTAAGGTTTAAGAGTTTCACACCCATCTTAATTTCTCTCAACCGCCCATTATATATTTATACCCAAACCCTAACATCTACTAATATTTATGTTTTTATAATCATCTGGCATTCCATAACCACATTCGAACCCCGATTAAATTAGAGTTGCATTACATCCAAATTGACATAAATCTCTAATAACGCCATCCACGGGTTTAGTTAGAATCCCAAATATAACCAACGGGATGTTGGATCAAGTAGTAAGTGGTTCATGTAAGTTTCAGGTTTGAGATTTTACGCATGCAACTGCCCCGTTGGTAGACTCACCCCCCAAAATCCAAACCCAGTATCCAACACGGATTAAATCAATATTAGTCAAACAAAGTTCTGAATACCACCAACAAGAGGTTTGATCAAATGGAAGGCGGCTTGTTTCAGTTTAAGCAGGTCTTAGCTTCGAGACTTTGTGTACGCAACTACCCCTATTAGGAGAGTCACCCACCATAACCAGGTGTGTGACGCGGATCGGATCCGGATTAATCAGAGCTTGTCCTGGATACCAGATGAGATACCAAAAAAAAATTCTGAATACCATATAGAAAACCCAGAATCCGAAATTTAAAATATAGTATAAGTTATTTTCATTTAACTCAACAAATATTGGTAAGCTCTAATATAATTAATATAATCGACTCAATTCCAAGTTTCCCAACATTATAATTTGTTCACACACATTGTCTACACATAAGCAATCTTTAAAATTCCATTTCTTTTTCTTATTAAATAGAGAACTACATCAGTTTTATTAGTTACAATCATTTAAAAAATGCGTCGGAATATAATTAATTTTCAGACTGTCTTACTCGTTTAAGTATAAAATTAATTAGAAGAGTCAAACAACAAGAACGTGGAAACTACACAAGTGCAGCTGCATGGATGACAACCTATCACGCGCCACGCGAAGGCGGTGGTCAACTCCACACCCATTGTTTTTCTTTCCATGTATAAGATCTTGCAATTCCATTATTCTTCAAACTGACCACATTGCCCTTGTTATAAATTCATGATATTTATGTTAGAAAGGGATAAAATTGTCATTAATTAGAGCGCATATAAACAAGTTATAATTTGTACAACAAATTGATCTAATACAAGAAAAAGTTAAATTAATGATGAAACACGTGGGTTCATTCCACATTAGGTGATGACTGATGAGGAGCTCCTCGACCATTATAAATAGGGCATTTTAATCCACCATTCTCTTCAAAACTAAGCTTTTTCTTGTTCTTAGTTCTTCCCAAATCAAAGAAATTAATTGCTATATATATACAATTTGAGAGAAAGAATATTCAAGCTGCAGCAAGCAAAGAGAGAGAGAGAGATGGGCGGTTCTGGTTCTTCACCATGTGCGTCGTGCAAATTGTTGAGGCGTCGCTGCGCCAAGGACTGCATTTTTGCCCCTTACTTCCCTTCTGATGACCCTCACAAGTTTGCTATTGTTCACAAAGTCTTTGGTGCTAGCAATGTCAGCAAAATGTTGCAGGTAATTTTCCTCCTTTTCTTTCTCTCTTCTTTTCTCCGTTTACTATAACCCTCACGTTAGACACCGACTAGTCTGGAGTCGAGCTGCGTTGGAACCATACGATCGAGAAAAGTTCTTTGAGTTTAATTTCTTTTTTCTCCTAATACATGCATGTGTTTTGGGGATTTACTTCGGTCATTGGTTTTTTGTAAATAAATGCTTATATATGTTAAAACCTAGCTGCAATTTGTGTTTTGATGTAAATCTTATTATACATATAGGAGTTACCAGTGCAGCAGAGAGCTGATGCAGTAAGTAGTTTGGTTTATGAAGCAAATGCAAGAGTAAGGGACCCAGTATATGGATGTGTTGGGGCAATTTCTTACCTTCAAAATCAAGTTTCACAGTTGCAAATGCAACTTGCGGTGGCTCAAACTGAGATGCTTTGCATTCAGATGCAACAGGAATCGTCGTCGTCGACGGCGGGCGCCTTGCCGCCAACTCAATTAATAGACCAAGATATTGACAAGTCGTTCCTTCTAGCTGCGGCCACTGCTAATAATTTTGATAGCATTTCGAGCCAATACCTCAACTTCGGTTCTTCTAGCAATGTAAATGTAATCCAAGACCCAGCTCTCAAAAGAGAGTCTCTTTGGACTTGAAATATTTCCAAGTAATTAGCTGCTTTTGGCATTTTCTAAACGAATTACTGAAGATTTTTTTTTTTTTTTTTCTATAATTTCTTTTCTCTCTCATTTACTTTTGTGTGGTATGATCCCCCATGGTAATGGAAAGGGCAAAAACATAATCAGAAAGGAATTAAAAAGGAGAAATTATATATATCGTCATTAATAAGGTTATTATTATTTATAGAAGGGAAGAAGTTGGATGGGTCAAACTCTGCATGTGAGGTAGCAAAGAATATTAGGGTTAATATAAGACTTTAGCAATTAAGCTATTAAGTTTTTTCTTTCTTGATAAAGACGCTATAACAAATAACTGGGTTACTAACCCTAATCTTTCCTTGTCTAATTAAAGAGCCACTTATTAAATTTTCTTTCTTCACCCAAAAGCAATTAGTTGAATTAATGCTGTACTACGCAACCCTCAGCTCCATTCTAATTAATTCTCTATTAGTAGTGCAGTAGAATATTGCTTTTAGATTTTTAGAAAGCTTGTTTTTTTATTATAGATTTGGTGTGGCTGGTGGATCATGAGATACTTCAAGGTTAATTAGAGACCAAATTAATGACCAAGTAAATTTTGAGAAAACGGCCGTCGCATCACAGGGAATTAGTCACTATTATGTTTAGTTCTCTGTCAACCTTGGCAACACCTTCACACATATACATTATGCCTTAATTTGACAAAAGTTATGTACATTGTGATTAACATAACCCTTCTTTCACGTGATGATATATATTGATATATACAGCTTACAGTTGAGAATGAGAAGTGCTAGCACTCTTCATAAGGGAAAAAGCTTAAATATTTATTAATGTATATAAAAGTATAATTATATAATAACGTCGAATAATTAATACATTATACATAAAAATATATATATTTAAATTGTTTATTGGCAGCACATTATGTCGAATCAGAGAAAATAATGTTAATATATTATGATTAAGAGTGTACTTAAAACTATTTTTTTTAAAGAAAAAAAAACGAAAAAGCAACAAGTTCCTAACTTTATGCGTAAGCTTTTTTTGATGAAGTCAAACTTAGAAGCTGTGTCCCTTGTTCATTCATTTAACTTGTCTTCCTTTTCCTCTTTTTACTTAAAGTGATCTTCATGCACAAACTAATGTACATACATACATTGATTGAGAGGGTTCCTTGTTTGTCTAGTTAAATTAAATTTTATATTTTCATTCTAGAACTCTATGGGGAATGTATTAAAATTTAAGACTAACCCTTATATTCGATTATTTATTTTTAATTTGGGGCTAAACCTGGTGATTAAGTGAGATTTTTATTTTATTTTCTTTTATTAATATTATTTGATAAAACTTGAAACAAACAAGATATAATACAAGAGACACGTGTCATGATTTGATGGATAGGGGACAAGGGGGGACAGAAAATGGGGGGAGAGGATTTCTATCCGATCGAGAGGGTTAATATAAAACTCATTCACCTTATCCCTTTTTTATAATAATTTTTATTATATTTTTTTGGCGGCACACATCAATTTTCAATTGTTCGGGATTTGCATGATTTGCTCTTTCATAATACTTGAACCAGAGGTCTTAAAAAGGACATCGAGTTCTTTTCACTTGACCTAATGCGTTGATTAATTTACAGCTTCTCGCTTTAAGAGTCTCGTAATTATTAATTATTAATAAAAAATCTGGTATATATATATATATATCCAAAATAATAACAACAATAAAATATTAATAATAATTATGGATCCTAAATAATCCACAGACAGCATAATAAATTTGAAAATAATTAGTATATATCGTGAGAGTTGGGACATTAGAATTGTACTATATATATATAAATTAAGAAAGAGTCTTTGGAGGGATGGGGGTGATGATCACCATAATTATGGATTTGGAAAATGCATGTGGGAGCTTCTTTGTTGTGTCGTACGGTTAATTAGCTGGTGATAGCTTGAGGTGAATCTGGTAATTAAGTTCATGAATATGATCATGCATGCTTTTTCTCGGAAAAAGCATTAATTGGAACACAAATAATTCCTACAGCTAAGAGAAATATGTGGTTAATTTCAATTTGTTGGGTCATTCTCCGGTTGATAATTGTTGATTTCTTTTCTTGTATGGTTTCAATTTTAAAGTGGGTTTTTAATTTGACTTGAGAATTCATCAATTTTGTTTTCAAGTGTTGAAGTTTTTAAGGTGCTTGATAGATATTATTAACAAAATATTGCTAATATTCCTGCTAGTCAAGGAAAATATTAAGATATGAGACATTGAAAAGTCAAAACCAACCTTATAGGAATTCATTATTCTGTTTGTTGATTTTTGAAGATTAATAGTAACTTCAATCTGCCTCTGTTTTTTTTCCCACATGTATAAATGTACTTTGCCACCGACAAATCCCTGTAAATCTGATTCGTGTAAATTAATAGGTCTCTTTTTTTCTTTCAAACTCAAATTATTGATAATTAGGTACGTACTTGATTATACACTTTTACTTCGTTCATCTTTGTAGTAGCTAGTCGTCGAAGAGTGACTTTGTAATAGTAGCTTAGAGTGAGTAGAGTGGTACATCAAAATCAAAGGCAGAGAAAATAACCACTCGAAAGCAGGCCCAGTTGATAGCTACGGCAGAGCACCCCACCAACCCAAATTCCTCATTGGGCTTAACCTAAATGGTCCTTCCTCTTCATTTCTGTCTGGTTTTTTCTTTTTCTTTGATGCTCATTGTTAGTTTTTACCTTTTCTATTAACTCATTTAGTCATTTTTATTACCCAATTGTTGGGATATATATATATATATATATATATATGTGCCCCCATACACTATTTTTTTTTCTAAATAAATCATTTACTACTAATTTCCTTTTTGTAAAAAGATGTTTGAAATTGACCTGAAAGAAGTTAATTTGATACTTTTTAAGTAAAATTTCAATTTCAAATCTCGTAAACAGAAATAAAAAGATTAAGAATGTTTCTTTCCTTTAAGCGCAACTCAATTTTAAATTAATCGAAGGTAATTAGATATGATTACTGAATGTTGAAAGGTCTGTACTAAAACAAAAAACGCTATCAATTAGTTTTTGTTGATGACTGATCAATAATCACAAGGGGACTTAGTTTGGAGCTCAACCCTCAATTTTTAATTGACAAGAATCAATCTTCTTCTAATTAGCAACTTTGGATATCGTAATTAGAAGGTAGCAATTACTTGCCTCTTACCATTACTATAATCAATGAATTCGAAATGAAAGTGCCATGGAAAGAAACTTTTCGTTTATCAAGTGCTTCTTGATAAATATTTACTACAAGTCTACAACATCTCTTTCTTTTTCTAATTTTTTTCCGTAGGAGATAGGAGAGGAGTGATGTTCATATGATTTCAATTGTCAATAATATTTGAACAAACAATTAAAAGTGGCCCCAATTCACATGCAGCAAAAAGGTCATTAAGGCCCACCATCAACTTCCAAGCTGGAACCTAATAGCCAATCAGAAGAAAGCATATTATAAATCCACCAATAGCTTGAGGATAAGGTGCCAAATAGGATGAAAAAAGGACATTAACAAAAAAAACCAAAGAAATATCCATTTCAACTCTTCACTCTAATCTGTTAAGTTGAAATTGGCAAATTGCCATGCAATGCAAACAAACATAACAGTGCCTAAAAGGAGAAGTAAAACTAGAAAAACAGAGAGAGCTAAAAATGGGTTTCATCAATTCATTCTTAAAGAGCCCGAAGAAGGAAGAGCAACAACTTGTTCCAGATTCAACTCTCACTACTGAATTCGACGACATCAAGGAAAGCAATTACGGTCATGGCGAGATTGATATTATGGATGAACTTGAAGGAATTTTGGGCATTGATGATGAAAATGAAGAAAAGTTCTCTACAGGGAACAAGATTCATGGCCATCTGAGTTGGGACTTCATGGATTGGGAAGGCTGCGCTGGGTTTCATAATATGGAAGAAGAAGATGAGGAGGATGACGGCGGCCATGGCCACCACAAAGTAGTTTATACTTCCAAATGCTTTGAAGAAGATCAAGAAGAGGAAGAAGAAGAAGAAGAAGGTGAGTTTGATAATAACAAGGTTGTAAAGAAAGAAAATCTGGGTTTCTGCTGGGAAGATGATGATGACAAGAGGGTTTCGTTGAAATTGAATTTGAATTATCAAGAGGTTTTGGATGCATGGTCTGATCGTGGGCCTCTTTGGGCTGATGATTATTCTATTTCCATGGCGAGCAATGGCTACTATGTTAGTATAATCCATTTCTTCATGCTTAATTCTTCATTCTGTTTCTTACATTTTTGTATTTTCAAGAACTAAATTATACAAAAAAACAGAGGACTCTGCTTTTTAGGGTAAAAATTTCGTTGAATTCTAACTTGTTTTATCAGCATATAGATTATCAGAAAATACCCTTTCTTGTTTTCTGGATTCTTAATCTTCCAATTCATGAAAAGACATGATTTTGTTGAAGTAATTATGATTAATTAGTGAATTATGATCATAATGGAAAAAAAAGGTTGTAAATTTAGTCTAAATTTGTGCAGATGGGAGAGGTGCCAGTAATGGAAGAAGAAAGAGCAAGAAGGGAAGCAAGTGTTCTTCGATACAAAGAGAAGCGTCAAACAAGATTGTTCTCCAAGAAGATAAGGTATCAAGTTCGAAAACTCAATGCAGATAAAAGACCAAGGCTCAAGGTAATTTATTAATTTGTCTTGTTTCTCATATATTTTTATTATCTTCATCTCCATCTTTAATTCTGTACTATATATATTTTTGTCTACTCAAATTTGGATAATTGAGAATGCTATTTTTGGTTTTGAAACAGGGCCGTTTTGTGAAGAGAGTTTCCTAGGAAGATAAAGTATATGCCCATGTTTGAAATATCTTATGAAAATATCTTTCTTTAACTTTTGTCGACTTTTTCATATGCATATTTGTGTTTATTGACTCAATGAAGAAATATCTTTTGCCAACTCAAAGGCCCAAAGTTGTATATATAGTGAAATATCTTTTTTTTTTTTTTTTTCATCCCAAACTTTCTGGGCATTTCCCAAATGGAGCTTTCAATGTCGTGGACCTGATCACCATTATGCAAAGATAAAATTGACCCTACGATCTTCATATATTCATATTCATATTCATACCCCGAAAGAATGGTCTATTTCTGGCATTTTCTGATGGAGTGCTGCAGCAGCATCAACACTACAATGGCCAATGGCCTTAGCTAGAAAAAGGGTTTTATTGTAATACATAAATTTATCAGAAAAGTCAAATTGTTCAATGAATTATTTTATTATTATTATTATATATTTTTGCAGGGTAAGGGAAATAATGTGGGGACTAGACTACTGAAAATCATCCTATAATTTTCACAAGTGGTCCATTTGTATGTTCATGATGATTTGATTTCTTCTCCTTTCTATTTTGTCACACTTTATTGGTTTTTCCATGGCTTGTTTAGTGGGGCTTCTTTGAGCTTTTCCTGTTTATGGGTCTCTTTTATGTTTACTGTCATTTTCTCCCATCCACCAGAGATGTATTTCAGAAAGGAGACTGCCATTGATATATAGTTCTAAGCTTTTAATGGAGGGTTCCCTCCTTTATTTAATTCATTTATTATAACTTATTGAAGCAAAGTCATGATATATATATATAGTATATAGTATACTGTTTAATATAATCCTTTCAAGTGCTGAGTCAAGTTTTCGTTTGGATGATATCATATCATAGTATATATAATCATTATAACAAAGCATTGAAATGACATGGAAAATTGAAATTCACTATCCACATGTTTGATTTTAAATTTAGAGAAAAGTCAAAGAATATGGATTTGTAACTCCATATATCAACTTTTTATATATACAAATCAAATTAAGGATAACTTTAAAACAATAGTAGGGCTTGTTTGAGAATGAATAGATGTAATTGAATAAGACTAATTAATTTTTTTTTTTATATGGAGTGTGTTTAGTATTAAAGCTAATAGAATTAGACATCTCATAGCATCAACTTTAATAGCCATTTCCATGTGTGTTAGCCAATGAGACAAAGCTCATGTGATTGATTCAATTGATATTGCTCCTCAACTACCACAAAGTGCAGGGCTTTTTCCTCAAATGATGGAGAGTCGTCGAGTAAAAGCCTAGATGAACATTTTGACAGCTTCAAATTTTGGTAAAGGAATTCGTATTTAGTTTACAAATTTGAGTAAATCCCTTTTTTGGTTTAACTAAGAATAAAACAAGTAGGATTAAGATTAATTCATTTTATATAGTGTGCGAGAAGTTAAAATCATCTTAACATGTATTTTTCTGATAATCGAATTTGTATTCACACCCTTACGAGATTAAAAATTGTTTACTACTTCTCAATGAGTGATGCCCTTTTAAGCTATATGTTAGATTCAATGGCTCGACTTTGAAGTAACCGAGATCTATTGTAATCACCGGAGGGTTAGTAAAAAAAAAAAAAAGCAACCTAATGGGTAAATCCTTTTTTGTTTTTTCTTCTTTGTTGGCTTTAGTTTAGTTTAGGTGGTCCTAGGTGAAGGACAAAGGAATGGGTCATTGTGGGCATTGTAATGGGCCATTTGCCTCCTTTGGCCCACCACATTATGTCTCTTGGCTGCTTTGAAACTTGTTATTAAAAAGTTAAATCCAGGTAACTAGTAACTTCTTGGTCTATTGTAAATTTGTAATTTTTTGGAACTGTTCTTTTAGAGGGAAAGCAATCCAATTTACATGACAAGCCAGAATTTGTTGATTACTATCAGAAAAAAGCCGACTAATCTACCATTTTGTCCCCTGAACTTGTAGCGTTTAGACGTTTTGCCCCCTGAATTTCAATCTTGGATATTTTACCCCCTGAACTTTAATTTTGGGACGTTTTGCCCCCTCAACCTAACAGCTCCGTTAGGTCGCTGACGTGGCATTGCCACGTGGCACAAAAATGCCATGTGGCATTGCTACGTCAAGGGTTTGGTCCAAAGTTTGCAATGCCACGTGGGTTAGGTTGGTCTGACGTGGCAATACCACGTGGCATTTTGTGCTACGTGGTATTGCCACGTCAGCGACTTAACGGAGCCGTTAAGTTGAGGGGGCAAAACGTCCCAAAATTGAAGTTCAGGGGACAAAATATCCAAGATTGAAGTTCGGGGGGCAAAACGTCTAAACGCTACAAGTTCAGGGGGCAAAACGGTTGTTTAGTCGAAAAAAGCCCAAATCTCTACTGAATGATCTAATCAAAATTTGGGCCTTCATTTAAAGTTTTGGGTGAGCCTTCAATAAAACCCAGAAAAACAAATATATAATATGCCGCTCTCAGATCAGATTTATGAACTAAGCAATCTTTGCATTGGCAATGGCAGCTGATTTTCTTCCGATTCTCACTCGTCATTTTCCCAGCGATTTTAACTTTTAAGGGCCAACAAATTAAAGAATTCAAAAAGTTCTTCCGCACCGAACCCACTGACGTTTGCCTGTCCCTTCACCCTGCACTAAATTCCAAGGCATTAGCTGTAGTTCCGATATTAAAGTGCAATGATGGAAGCAAAGAAAATTTAGTTTAAAATTCTCCTCTGTTCCAATAAACTCGTGAAAAGTTATTTGAATACCCCAATAACAAAGTCCCAAATCTCATCTATAACTTGAGTTCTGTTCCAGATTTGGCTGTGCCTTACCCAAGTCACCGGAGATGGATCACGCCGCCGGCAAGGAACCGACCAGTGTATGCCATGTCTTGGCCGTGCCTTACCCATCTCGGGGACACATCAATCCCATGTTGAACCTCTGCAAATCATTACTCTCCAAAAACAAAGACATCCTCGTAACTTTTGTTGTCACCGAGGAGTGGTTCGGTTTCATTGGGTCGGAGCCCAAACCTGAGAATATTCGGTTCGGCACCATCCCCAACGACTTAACTTCCGAGCTGGACCGGTCCGGAAACTACTCCCCTGATTTCTTTGAAGAAGTTTTGAGGAAGATGGAGGCTCCTGTCGTTCAGCTCATCGACCGCCTTGAACCGCCTGTTACCACCATTGTTTATGATACTTATTTAACGTTTGCCGTTAGGGTGGGGAATCGGAGGAATATTCCGTTGGCATCGTTTTGGACCATGCCGGCTTTGGTATATTCCGTCTTCCATCACTTTGATCTCCTTGTCCAGAACCAACACTTCCCCATCAACCTTTCAGGCACGTCAACCATTATAGTTTTTCGGCTTTAATACTCTTTTTGCACATGAAGTTGTACGATTTAGATGTTTTGCTTTTTAAACTTTTAATTTTGGACGTTTTAGTCATTCTTAGACGATTTGGCTAATGGCATGGTTATGCGGTTGGGTATGACGGTGCCATTAGCCCAATCGTCTAGGAGGGACTGAAACGTCCAAAATTGAGAGACGAAAGAGCAAAACGTCCATCTAGTTGGCATGCGGTGCCATTAGCTTAACTGTCTGAGAGGGACTGAAACATCCAAAATTGAGAGTCCAAAGAGCGAAACATCCAAATTGTACAAGTTCACGGGAAAAAAGAATCATTAAGTCATGGTTTTTCTTTTCGTATCTTTAAGCTCCGTTTTTAATCTTAGTTTTATGGTAATGTTTCCGACAGAACAAGGAGAGGAACGTGTCGATTGTATCCCAGGAGTCACTTCAATTCGGAAACTCGATCTTCCAACTTGTCTCTATGGAAGAGGTCAAAACGTAATCCATCGAGGCCTGGAAGCAATTTCGGGAGTCTCAAAAGTTCAATATCTCTTGCTTGTTTCAATTTACGAGTTGGAATCTGAAATCATTGACGTTTTGAGAGAAAAAATCCCGATTCCAATCTATCACATTGGCCCTCCAATTCCTTACTTCAAACTAGAAGACAATAATCCTTCCGACAAAACTAGTTACTTCCAATGGCTAGATTTGCAACCTCCGAGTTCTGTCTTGTATGTTTCACAAGGAAGTATGCACTCGGCAACGAGTGCCCAAATGGATGAAATTGCTTCCGGGTTGCGGATTAGCGGTGTTAGGTACTTTTGGGTTGCCCGAAAGGAAACGGATCGGTTCAAAGATGAATGTGGTGAAATGGGTTTAATTTTGCCTTGGTGTGACCAATTGAGAGTTTTGTGCCATCCTTCCATTGGGGGATTTTGGTCACATTGTGGGTGGAATTCCACTTCGGAAGCCATTTTTGGTGGCGTTCCTATGCTTACGTTCCCAATTTATTGGGATCAAACTCCCAATAGTAAGCAAATTGTTGAAGATTGGAAGATTGGGTGGAGGGTGACGGATAAGTTGGCGGCTGATAATTTGGTGTCAAGAGAAGAAATTGCTGAGATTATTCAAAAGTTTATGGATTTGGGAAGCGAAGAAGGGATTGAAATGAGGAAAAGAGCAAAGAAACTTAGCGAGATTTGTCGAAGAGCAGTTCAAAAAGGAGGGTCGTCAGATATTGATCTTCAAGCCTTTGTTAATGACATTACATGTGCCACGAATAAATGTTGATCCAATTCTATATCTAATATCTCATTTGGAAAATCTTTTAATAACAACCCTAAGTAAAGGCATTTTGATGGTGTTGTTTGATTTGATTTTTTCAGGGACTCGGTTAATTTTATAATAATATATAAAAATAAAAAGAAGGGACATTCCATGCTTTCTCATTTTGAGGCTGTTTCTTTTCGATTTGTTAAAAGAGAGGCAAATGCTTTGACTCATAATATAGCCAATTCAGAGCATGAATTAGGAGTACATAGAGTTTGGGTGGGACATTTGTGATCTAATATTTGTAATCCTGATTCTATATGATAAATAAATGTCTCAGACTTTTCTTCAAAAAAAAAAGAAGGGATATTCAAAGATTCTCCAAGTATTGCATATATCTATAAACCTTTAAATAAATCGTGTTTAATATGGGAACCGCATCATGAGGTGTTTCATATGGTAAATTTTTTACTCATATATATTTCTAAGTAATGACATTTTGGTAGTATTATATTATTTTTTTGATTTGATTGATTAATTCTTTAATTTTCACATGTAATTCAAGATTTGCTGAAAATTATAAAAAAACTTAATTTATAGTCTCACAAATTGTTATTCTTTGTTAGGGTGTATAAAAGCCGAAACACTGCATCTCTTCCCAAACACAAAGCCAATTAATTTCCTTGGCCTCAGTATTATTAATATTTTCCCTAAAGAAACAAAATCCAGCCCTTTATAATTTTTTGTAACCTTCAACCAAAAGACGTCTTTCTGCATATTAATAATAATTACTATATTAATGGCTACTCCAAAGGTTAGGCTTATAATTTGTGGCATTCTAATTGTGTTGTGTGTGCACATGTTGGCGGCTGCAGATTCTGATTCAATTGCCTTGTTAAAGAAGTTGGATCGTGAAATGTCGCGTTTCTATGGTTGCATATTACCACGTTTCTATCAGAAAATTAGTTGGTTTATAGCTTCGGAAAGTTGCGCAGAATTGCTCTCGAATATGACACTTCCGGCGCCGCCTGATTCTGATTCAATTGCAGAAGATATTGAGAATACTTCACAACTCAATATTGTTTCCCTTAACAAAGCCTATTCAATTGCCTTGAAGGAGTTTGTTGCAGCCGCTGCTACACATTGCAATTCTTATGAGTTTTATCATCTTCTTAGATTACTTGGGAACAATTTCAGAGCTTGCGTCAACCCTCGCGCTCCGTTTAGGTTACATATAATTAATACCCTTAATTAGTCATTATGATTTGTTTATTATTGATGCTACTTTTTTTTAGAAGAATTTTGTTACATGATCAGAAAAATTGACCAGTCATTATGATTTGTTTATTATTGATGCTACTTTTTTTTAGAAGAATTTTGTTACATGACCAGAAAAATTGACCCGAAATTTGGTCATCTATGAGGTGTATTGTTACACGGTTGGTCCAGAAGATTGGTCTCACCGCTATTTAAGTGGGATTTTGCTACAAAACATGGGATGACTAGCAATGAGCAAAATTCTGGTCAATTTTTTTGGTTGTATGGAATTTTCCTTTTTAGAATTTCATATTCGGAAGTTGTCTAAGTTTTGAAATATTTTTTTTAAAAAATTATGCATAAATATTTTTACAATTTTTTTCTTGTTTTACTAATCATGAATTTTGCTTTCTTTTCTTGAACTTTATGGCAGCTACATCATAAAGCAGATCGAAGGTGACCTAACCCATGTCCCATCTGATTTTGGATCGGAAAATGCAATATGATATATGATCCTATATTTCCACATTCACAGCCACATCCAATGTCATAGCCGCTCTTTTAATTTTCTGTGCGCTCATTTGTATCTTTTATTACTATTTTTTTCTATTCATATGTATATGTATGCGTTGAATCTTAATAGTTTGTATCTTAATTTCAATTAACATATATGTACGAGCTGTATCTTAATAATTTCCAAATTTTGATAAATTGTTTGAGGTTTCTTAAAACCTACCACTATAATAATTAGTTATAAAAAACATTTTCATGGTAAAATTATATTTTCATTTTTATTCAATAGACTAACTAGCCTCAAACTCCGAAACTTTTACAATCTAAATAAATCTCTATATGCCGAAACATCTAAATGAGAAATCAACTCAAATTAAGAAACTAACACCTACCAGTTGAGCTAACAACTCGAATTGGTTATAGACTCTGCTTGGCTAAGTAGTTGTACTAGTGCTAATTTTTGACAAATCTTCCTTTATTTATGTGGCTACAACACGTTCTAGATAAGATGTTAACATTCCTAATTATATACTGTACTTCCCTAATTAAGTCCAGGTAAGCCTCTTAATCACAGTCCAAAGCTAGCTTAATTATATTATATCTAATAGTAGTAATTAGTAAGAGACGAATTAAAACTTAAAAGTACTAATAACTTTTCTATTGTAGTGTCTTTGTTCTCATTTTTTTGGTTATAAATACCTTCAGCTTTCCATCCGTACTCCAAATGATTCAATCTCATTTCTGAGCCAAAGACAATAATGGAAACTCTCGAATCAGAAAAAACCAGCATCTGCCATGTTGTGGCTATGCCGTATCCTGGTCGAGGCCACATCAATCCGATGATGAACTTTTGCAAGTTGCTCTGTTCCAAGCTCCCAGACATTCTCATAACCTTCGTTGTCACAGAGGAGTGGTTCGGTTTCATCGGTTCCGACAACAAACCGGTCAACATCCAGTTCAGAACCATCCCAAACGTGATCCCATCTGAACTTGTTCGAGCCAAGGACTTCCCTAGGTTTGTTCAAGCTGTTCTCACTAAGATGGAAGCTCCATTTGAGGAGCTCCTTGATCGGCTTGAACTCCCTGTCACGGCCATTGTTTCTGATACGTATGTGGGTTGGACGGTTGAAGTAGGGAAACGAAGGAATATTCCGGTGGCTTCCTTTTGGACTATGTCGGCTTCCGTGTTATCTGTTTTTCACCATTTCAATCTCCTCGTGGAAAATCAGCATTTTCCAGCTGATTTGTCTGGTATGTCTTTATTCTTGTTATGTCTTGCTTATCTAAAACTTGTACTTTAAACAACTGTTGTAGGTTAATTAATTCACATGCTAATCACATTTATCCTAGTATTGGAGTTTGGGTGTGGTTAAAAAACTATATTAGATTCTGACATTTCATTGATCTGATCATATACTAAAACATGACAAAAATTAAGTGGGGTTTTCATGCTTTGGCCTTATTTGTTGATTAGCTTCTAGTTTGCTTCATGTTCCCAAGAGATTTGCTCTGAGATTTGTCTTTTTTTTTTTTGGGGCACAAAGATAGCAATGACCTGAGATTTGTCTAATTCAGTAATAATTAATCACTATATGATCAAGCAAGTAAAATTGAATTTAAATCAGTCACATCAAACTGGTCCAAAGTTTGCATTTTGCTATGATGAATTTGTGTTGTCAATTTGGGAACTTCAATGCTAACATTGCAATAATAGAGAGAATGACATATTGGATGACGTTTGGATCCCAATAGGTAGGAAGTAAACAAAAATTTGCCCTTGAATTCAGTGTCCTTTATTACCAAGTTACCAAACTAGAGATATACTCCTCTGTTCCTTTGTAATTGTCCATTTTAACCGATTTATTTCTCTTAGAAAAGTAGTAGTTCATTTCAGTTAGTTTCCTAAATTCTATTACAGTTTCGCTTAATTTTCCTATAATGCCATTAAGCCATTGTTTCTCTCTAATTAAATGTATGTTTAGTTTTTAATTAAACTCATGTTTCAAGAAGGGTAATTCTGGAAAAGAAATATAAAGGACAATTAAAAAGAAACGAGGAGTATAATACAGTAATAATTTGCTAATGGCTGCATCATTTTTTCTGTGAATTATCAGACAAGGGAAATGAGCTTGTGGATTACATACCTGGACTTACTCCAACACATCTGGCAGATTTGCCAACGATAATTTTGCATGGAAATGACAGCAAAACCTTGCAATTTACTCTAAATTGCATTTCAACAGTGCCCAAAGCACAGTATCTTCTCTTCACTTGTGTCTACGAACTTGAATTTCAAGTCATCGATGCTTTTAAAGCGAAGTTACCTTTTCCTGTCTACCCAATTGGCCCAAGCATTCCTTACATTGACCTGAAACAAAAATATCCTTCCCATGTCCCTGACTACTTTGAGTGGCTGGATTCCCAACCTGAAGGCTCAGTTTTGTATGTCTCATTGGGAAGTTTTTTATCAGTTTCGGCTGCCCAAATGGATGAAATTGTTGCCGGAGTTCAAGACAGCGGTGTTCGATACTTGTGGGTTACACGTGGCGACTCTTCAAGATTCGACTGCGGTGGTCGGGGAGTGGTGATTCCATGGTCGGATCAACTCAGGGTGCTCTGCCATTCCTCTGTCGGCGGATTTTGGACTCATTGCGGCTGGAATTCCACTCTTGAGGCTGTTTATGCCGGTGTTCCGATGCTTACTTTTCCTATATTTATGGATCAAGTTCCAAATAGTAAGCAAATAGTTGAAGATTGGAAGATTGGGTGGAGAGTGAAGAGGAAGAATATTAATGGAGGTGAAAACTTGGTGACGAGAGAAGAAATCGCGGAGCTTGTGCGGAAGTTTATGGATTTTGAGAGTAATGAAGGCAAGGAAATGAGACGAAGAGCTGAAAAACTTAAAGAAGCATGTCGAGTAGCCATTGGAAAGGGTGGATCTTCAGATTGTAACATGGATTCCTTCGTCAAGGACATCTTGCAAAGGCAGAATTAACACTTTACAACATTAATAAAACAGCTGTGGAATTCATGCATCCAAGATATATGTTTTAAGAACAAATGGCAAGTGAAAAATTGTGTCATTTTTGGCCATTTTTATATGTCTACGAATTCATGAACTGAAAAATAAGATTTGCTTTGGGCAATTGTTGGCAGAGCCATCACATTCCTCACTCCTCTGTTTCACTTTCATTCCATTGTTTATATTTTCATTTTCATACTCGTTGGGTTCGATAGAGCCCATGTTTTAAGCTGAAATCCAAACCCATTCAAACACGATATAGGTTTTCTAATTTTCAAGATTAATTGGGCTTTTCCATTAAACCTCTAGGCATTTTACGAATTGATTAATTGGGCTTTTGTCTCTGTTTTAACTCTGAACATAATAAATTTACTCAATTTGTGCATATATGGTTGCAGGTGTCACTGGTAATAAAGCAAGATTGATACATGATTTATCAATCGAAGTGGCAAAATTTTTCTTGTTTTAATATAAAAAAGGAGATAGGTGGAACTAATTTGTCAGACAATAAATCATAAATTGACAAGTAACAATAAAAAGTTTCCTGTCATTTTCATTCTGTTTGCCTTATTGTTTATGTCTTCATTTCATTATTACATAGTTATTAGTTCTTCACTTCTTTGTTAGTATTTTCCTGGCATGGATCCTATAGACATGAAGCCTAACAGTACCATCACTCATCTGGTGGCAATCCCTTATCCTGGCAGAGGCCATATTAACCCTATGATGAACTTGTGTAAGTTACTTTCTTCAAGAAAGAATGATCTTCTGATCACGTTCATCGTTACGGAAGAATGGTTAGGCTTCATTGGATCCTGTGTTAAGCCTGATAACATACACTTTGCTGCAATTCCAAATGTTCTTCCATCTGAGCTCGTTCGAGGTGCTGATTTTGCAGGCTTCTATGAATCTGTCATGACAAAAATGGAAGCTCCATGTGAAAAACTACTTGATTCTCTTGAGCTGCCAGTGACTGCAATTATTGCTGATATAGAGCTGAAATGGGCAATCTGTATGGGAAGTAGAAGAAATTTTCCTATGGCTTCACTCTGCACAACTTCAGCAACTGTGTTTTCCATATTGAATAGCATAGACTTCACAGAAAACTGGCATTTCTTAGTTGATTTATTAGGTACTAATAGTAAGTTACATTATAATAAGCATATATATTTGTAGTTGATCCTAATTCCTAATGCTAATTGATGATTGTTCAACAGATAAGGGAATTTCACCTTCTCATTTGGCAGAACTTCAAATGCTTCTTAAAGGAAATGAGCGGCGAGTCATCCAGCTTACCTTGGAATGCATTTCATGGGTGCCAAAGGCAAAATATCTTCTGCTATCTTCAGTTTATGAGCTTGAAAGCAATGCCATTGACACTCTGAAAGCAAAATTTGATATTCCAATCTATCCAATTGGCCCTGCAATTCCCTACTTTGATGAGAGTACCATTTCAAATGTCCCCAATTATCTGCAATGGCTAAATTCTCATCCCCCATGTTCTGTTTTGTATGTCTCCTTGGGAAGTTATCTCTCAGTTTCAAATGATCAAATGGATGAAATTGCTGCAGGGCTTCAAGATAGTGGTGTTCCATACATGTTGGTTGCTCGTGGCGAAAATTCTCGGCTAAGGGAGAATTATGGTGGAATGGGATTAGTAGTGCCTTGGTGTGATCAATTGAAGGTGCTTTGCCATTGTTCCATCGGGGGATTTTTGACACATTGTGGCTGGAATTCCACTCTTGAAGCTGTCTTTGCAGGTATTCCAATGCTCACTTTTCCCTTGACTTTTGATCAAGGTCCAAATAGTAAGAAAGTTGTTGATGACTGGAAAATTGGTTGGAGGGTGAAAGAACAAGAAAGAGATGAGGGTTTGGTCACAAGAGCTAGAATTTCAGAGCTAGTCCGAAGTTTTATGGATCCAGAGAACAGTGAGGTGAAAAACATGAGGAAATCAGCAAGAGAACTCAAAGAGAGCTGTCGAAAAGCTGTTGCCAGTGGCGGATCATCACGTATGAACCTTGATGCTTTCCTTGACGACATCTCACAATGCCATGGATGCTGATTGATTAAGATTTATGTCAACTTGTGGAGCTTAAAAATTAATATGAATTTTAAGCACTTGCTTTATAATTGCATATGTAATTCCAGAACAACCAGGAAAAACTCATTGAATTGTGTTATAAATTCTAATTGCATATGTAATTCCAGAACAATCCATAACTCAAACTACATAAGGATCCAAATTTTAACCTCAAATTCACCAGCCCTTTCAATTTTCCTGAGAAAAGATAGCAGATGACTTGTATGTCAGCCAAATGACTCATAACTCATAAGGTCCAGTTGCTTAGGCACAGCCAAATGCCTGAAGTAGAAGGAAAATTCAATTTGAATGTAACAGCCTTCTTGGTACAATATAGCTGAGATATATAGAACCCATTTTATGCCTTCAGAAAAAGACAAACATGAGTCTCTGATAAGATTAGGAAGAAAATTGAAGATAAAATATGATGAAGTCCTTTTCAAATTTGGAAAATTTGTCACTTAGCATTTAGCAATGATGGTCTTTTTCATTTTATATATTCAACCTTAGTTTTTGAATAAGTGAAGTGGTTAAATATATCTTCCCTTTTTTAAGATTATTGACTAATAAATTTAGTCCTTCTTTCCATATGCAGACAATAGATCATTGCCAAGTTTTCTAATCAGAAGCATTTAAATAAATCAATTTTACTATAATATATTAAGATTTTAGATTCATTGAAGAGTCATCCCTTACCTCATCTTTTGAGTGCCACCTTTATCAAATTGACTACTTTAATATTCTTAACAAATTAGTGACACTTTGAAAAGAAAAGGAGAACAAAAAGATACCCACCAAGGCAGGGCAGGTTAACAGTAAAGACAAAAGTAATGACTCAGAAGTCAGAACACAACTTTGTCTGAAAATGGCCTTGCTTTTTACTTTTTCACTTTTGTCATTAGTTTGATTCTCTGTATGTTTTCAATTACTACTTCCATTTTTCATTTGATCTTATCTCAGTCTCTGACTCTAACAATAACTTTTGATTGAACTTCAGTAAATTCTTCTTCTGAACTCATCACATTTCAGACATGGACTCCAAAAATCCACAACCAACCAGGGTGTGCCACGTAGTAGCCATGCCGTTTCCTGGCCGTGGCCACATCAACCCCATGATGAACCTCTGCAAGTTACTTTCTTCAAAAAAGAAAGACATAATCATCTCCTTCGTTGTCACCGAAGAATGGCTCGGCTATATCGACTCTGAACCCAAACCCGAAAACATACGTTTTGAAGCAATCCCAAATGTCATCCCGCCGGAGCGCCTTAAAGCCGCCGACTTCCCTGGCTTCTACGAGGCTGTGATGACAAAGATGGAAGCTCCTTTTGAACAACTTCTTGATCGACTTGAGTTGCCTGTAACAGCCATCATAGGAGACATCGAGGTTCGGTGGAGCACCGGCGTCGGGAACCGAAGGAATATTCCAGTTGCCTTGGTTTGGACCATGTCGGCTTCTGTGTTTTCCATGTTTCATCATTTTGATGTTCATATTAAACATTGCCATGGGAAGGTTGATCTGATAGGTATGCAACAAATCCTGAAACTTGGGTCTATATGGAATTTTGATTCATGTATATCTAACTGTTAATATTTAATTTGTTTTTCCTTGCAATATATAGAACAAGTGGAAGAAATCCCAGGAATTTCTTCGTCTAATGTAGCAGAGCTTCGAACAATTTTCAAAAGGGACGATCAAAGAGTCTTGGAGCTTGCTCTTGATTGTATTTCAAGAGTGTCAAAAGCACAGTATTTGTTATTCACTTCAGTCTACGAATATGAACCCCAAGTGTTTGACAGATTGAGAGCAATTTACAATTTCCCTGTCTTTCCCATTGGCCCTGCCATTCCTTACTTGGAACTTAAAGACGGTTCATGTGACAAAACTAGTAACTACGTTCACTGGTTGGATTCCCAACAGGAAGGTTCTGTCTTGTACATTTCATTGGGAAGTTTCCTTTCAGTTTCAAGCTCCCAAATGGATGAAATTGTTGCAGGGTTGCAAATGAGCGGTGTTCGATTCTTGTGGGTGGCTCGTGGGGAGGCTTCGAGATTGAATGATTGTTGTGGGGATTTGGGATTAGTGATTCCTTGGTGTGACCAATTGAAAGTACTTTCTCATCCATCTGTAGGAGGATTTTGGACACATTGTGGATGGAATTCTATCCTTGAAGCTGTTTTTGCTGGTGTTCCAATGCTTACATTTCCTCTGTTTTTGGACCAGGATACTAATAGTAGGCAAATTGTGGAAGATTGGGGAAATGGGTGGAGGGTCAAAAAAAGCACTATGAAAGCTGAGAAATTGATGATCACTAAAGAGGATATTGCAGAGCTTGTGAGGAGGTTTATGGATGTTGAAAGCAATGAGGGAAAGGAAATTAGAACAAGAGCCAAGGAACTTCAAGATAAATGTATGGCTGCCATTTCTGATGGAGGGTCTTCTTCTGCTAACCTTGATGCATTCCTTAATTCCATTTCACAAGAATAATTAGAGTCTAACGAGCTTGTCTTCCTGAAAAAAAAAAATGCAATCAATTTAAGCTTTAATTCTAAATACTCAATTGATTGCTGACAAGATTTCAATTAGTTATTAGTAATTTATTGATTGCATGTGCATGATTTAAATCTTTAAAGTATTCCTAGTAGGATGCATCTGATCCAATCACATTTTTCCATGCCCCAATTAAGCATTGAACATTACTAGACTACATTTATTTAGCATTTTTAGGGCATTTGTCTGCATATTACATTTCCCCATATTACCTAAACTTTTTTTTTTTTACTAATATTTTCTTCTGATTACAAAATATTCACTTGATTTGGAATCTTTTAACTTGCTTAGAGTTGCGGTAAAATTTTTAATCAATCGAGATTAAAAGAATATTAATGAATTGAGGATTGTGAAATGTGAAACCGAGAAGATAAAAATGGCAGGGGTTCCTTTCATTTCATCCACTCAGTTCCATTTTAGCTTGTAAACACAATTCAGCATGAACTCCATTGTCTCAGAGCCAAACGTCAGCCACATAGTGGCAATGCCGTACCCTGGTCGAGGCCACATTAACCCACTAATGAACCTCTGCAAAGTCCTAGTTTCAAAATCCGACAACATTCTCGTCACTTTTGTTGTCACTGAAGAGTGGCTCGGTTTCATAGATTCCGAACCCAAACACGATAAAATCAGCTTGTGCTATATTCCAAACGTTGTTCCATCCGAACTGGTTCGAGCTTCTAACATGGTTGCATTCTTGGAAGCCGTTTGGACCAAAATGGAAGCCCCATTTGAGCAGCTCCTGGATGAACTCGACCCTCCGGTTACTCTTATTATGGCTGACACGCATCTCTTTTGGACTGTCTCTGTCGGAAACAGAAAGAAAATCCCTGTGGCGTCATTTTGGCCCATGTCGGTTTCCATGTTTTCTGTTTTTCACCATTTTCATCTTTTTCAGGCAAATGGGCACTTCCCGGTGGATTTGTTAGGTAATAATGCAAATTCTTCTTCATTATTGCCAAAAGTCAAAAAATTCTTCATTCTGCTAAGGGGTTTTTTTTTTTTAATAGACAACAAGAATGAGCGAGTGGACTACATTCCAGGGGTTTCATCAACACGTTTATTGGACATTCCTGGGTTTAATGGAGGGATCTATCCAGTTATCATGAAGGAAATCTTGTGTTGTATTTCATCGGTTCAAAAATCACAATATCTGTTGTTTCCTTCCATATATGAGCTTGAATCTCAATCCATTGATGCTTTGAAGCAAGAATTTTCCATCCCAATCTACCCAGTTGGCCCTGCCATCCCTTACATTAAACCTGGAGACAAATCCTGCTCAAGTCCTAAATCAGGATTCTTACAATGGCTCGACAGACAACCTAGGAACTCTGTTCTGTATGTTTCACTAGGAAGTTTTCTTTCAGTTTCAAGTGCCCAAATGGATGAAATAGCGGCCGCTTTGCAAGACAGCGGTGTTCGGTTCTTGTTGGTGGCTCGAGAGGAGGCTTCCAGGTTGAAGGATTGTTGTGGAGATCATAAAGGGTTGGTGGTGCCTTGGTGTGACCAAATGAAGGTGCTTTGTCATCGTTCAATTGGGGGATTTTGGAGTCATTGCGGGTGGAATTCTGTTCGAGAAGGTGTATTTGCAGGCATTCCTTTTCTGACATTTCCACTCTTTGCTGATCAAAACTTGAATAGTAAGATCATTGTTGAGGATTGGAAGATTGGGTGGCGTGTGAATTTCAAATCAGAGAATTTGGTGACAAGAGAAGAAATTTCCAAGTTAGTCCAAAAGTTTATGGATTTGGAGAATGACGAAGGAAAAGAAATGAGGCAAAGAGCCAAAGAGCTTCAAGAGAAATGTTTACATGCCATGGAGAGAAATGGGTCGTCTGAAACAAATATTAACTCCTTCATTCAGAATATGTCACATTTTAATGGCCATTAATCAAATTGTAGTTCCTCTGTTGCCATCAAGCTAAAAATTTCATTGTAAAATCAAATAAGAATGCAATTATCAAATTACTTCGCACTTGGCAGCTATAAAGAGAGTTTTATCAAACACTTTCTAAGCTCATACAATTCAAAGGTCATTTGGAAAAATCAAAAGACGCCTTTATAGACTAAATATAAAGACGAAATAATTGTAAGAAATAAAAGGTTAGATTGCCTCATTCTGACATATATAATTCCATTAGTTTACTTTTTCTTAAGCCATTTTTTATTATCTACTCCTATTGTTCCTAGACAGTCCAAAACATTTAAGGCATGAACTCCATCAACTCAGAGCCAACCTTGGCATGCCACATAGTGGCGATGCCATACCCTGGTCGAGGCCACATCAACCCAATGATGAACTTGTGCAAATCCATAGCTTCAAAATGTGATAACATACTCATCACCTTCGTTCTCACAGAAGAGTGGCTTGGGTTCTATGCCTCAAATCCTAAGCCTGATACAATTCGCTTCTGTTCCATACCAAACGTTTTACCGCCGGCGATGACTCGAGCCGCTAACCTTTTTGGGTTCTTTCAAGCTGTTTGGACAAAGATGGAAGCTCCATTTGAGCGCCTTCTAGATCAGCTTAACCCTTCACCTACGCTTATTATGGCTGACACATTTCTCTTTTGGGCGGTATCTGTTGGGAATCGAAGGAATATTCCGGTGGCCTCATTTTGGCCCATGCCAGCTTCGATCTTCTCGGTGTATCACCATTTTCACCTTTTTGAAGAAAATGGACACTTCCCAGTGGACATGTTAGGTAATTTTTGAGTTGTTACTTTAAGCTTCCATAAGAGAATTAGCATTTGATTATTGGTTTTATGATTTTGTTCAAATATTGTGTATATGATAGAAAAGGGTGATGAGCGAGTGGACTATATTCCTGGGGTTTCTTCGATATGTTTATCGGATCTTGATCTACCAAAGGCCAATGATCATTTTTTGAAGCAATTTTTAAATTGTATTTCAATGGTGCGCAAAGCAAATTTTCTGTTGTTCCCTTCAATCTACGAGCTTGAAAACGACGCCGTGGATGCTTTGAAGGCAGAGTTTCCTTTCCCAGTCTATACTATTGGCCCTGCCATCCCTTACTTGGAGCTTGGAAACAATCCCACTTCAAGCCATGGCGAAAATGAAGTTAACTACTTAAAGTGGCTTGACAGACAACCTAGGAGCTCTGTTTTGTATGTGTCACTAGGAAGTTTTCTTTCAGTTTCAAGTGCCCAAATGGACGAAATTGCAGCTGGTTTGAAAAATAGCGGTGTTCGGTTCTTGTGGGTGGTTCGGGATGAGACTTGTAGGATGAAAGAGGCTTGTGGTGATCAGGGTTTCGTGGTGCCTTGGTGTGACCAATTGAGAGTGCTATGCCATTCTTCTGTGGGGGGATTTTGGAGTCACTGTGGTTGGAATTCTACACGAGAAGGTATTTTTGGTGGTGTTCCTTTTCTTACTTTCCCTCTAGTTGGTGATCAAAAGATGAACAGTAAGCTAATTGTGGAGGATTGGAAGATTGGGTGGAAGGTGAAAAAAGATGAGAATTTGGTGACAAGGGGTGAAATTTCTAGGCTTGTGGAAAATTTTATGGATTTGAAGAATATCCAAGTGAAAGAGATGAGGGAAAGAGCTAAAGAACTTAAAGAGAAATGCCAACATGCCATTGACAGGAATGGATCATCTGAAACAAACATTCATTCCTTCATCAACAACATTTCACAAATTGCAGGACATTACTTAGATTATAATTGACTCTTTTAAGCCTTGTCTTTGAACTCAAAAGGCAAAATTTCTTTATCCAGCTTGAATTTATGGGGTTGATCTATAGCCTTATACTATATATTATTGCATCTTGATTATTGTCCTTGTACCATCATTGGAGTAGTGTTCCATATGTCAGTTGGTCAGTAAATATTCTTAATCGCCTCAGATCAAAGCATCCATGTGGCCGCATTGGCTAGAGCTTATGGACTAAAAAAATGCTAGTCAAAAGAAAAAATGATTTGATTCTTTCCCTCGATTTAATTGGAATAGAATATATAATATGGTCATGTGCTTCGCGGGATCAATATTTTAAATGTTTAAACATATATAAATTGATAAAAACTTTATAATTACTTAACAAAGGCCGGTGTTTTTTCCCCTACCGACAACAGAAGAGCTTAATTTCACAGTCTTGACCCTTGACACAACTCAAAACCCGCCTTCATCATCTGTGTTCTGTGTCCCTAAACAGTGGAAAAGAGTGGGGCTATGAACTCCACCGGCAGCTCAGAGCCAACCATGCGATGCCACGTGGTGGCGATGCCGTACCCTGGTCGAGGCCATATCAACCCTATGCTCAACCTCTGCAAACTCATAGCTTCAAAATCCAACGACATACTCATCACTTTCCTACTCACGGAAGAGTGGCTCGGCATTTTTGCCTCGGAATCCGATCCCAAACCTGATGATGCAATCCGCTTCTGCTCCATACCAAACGTTTTGCCGTCGGCGATGAGTCGAGCCGCTAACCTTTTTGGGTTCTTTGAAGCTGTTTGGACTAAGATGGATGCTCCATTTGAGTGCTTTCTGGATCAGCTTGACCCTCCGGCTACGCTTATTATGGCTGACACGTTACTCTTTTGGGCGGTTTCTGCTGGCAACCGGAGGAATATTCCGGTGGCCTCGTTTTGGACTATGCCAGCTCGGATGTTTTCGGCGTTTCACCATTACCACCTCTTTAAAGAAAATGGGCACTTCCCAGTGAACCTGTTAGGTAATTAATAATTGATTTGCTTGCTGAAATTGAAATTGTAAAATTAATTTGAACTTTAAGTATCATTTTTCCCTTTGAAATTTGCAGCGCTTTTGGACGTTTTGTCCAGTGAACTTCAATTTTGGACATTTTACCCCTAAAAATTTAGGGATGTTTTGCTTCTCAGCCTAAAGTCAGCGTCAAGATGCTGACGTGTCAATGTCATGTCTGAGGTTTGTCAGCGATTTGACGGTGCCGTTAGGCTGAGGGACAAAACGTCCCAAAATTGAAGTTTCCTGGACAAAATGTCCAAAGTTCAGGGTAAAAACGTCTAAACACTACAAGTTCAAAGGAGAAAATGATACTTTTAAGTCAATTAATTTTGAGCTTTAATAGTTTTAAATTAATTTGCTTGTGTACTTCAATTGGATGCAAAATATATACTAGAAAAGGGTGATGAGCGAGTGGATTATATCCCTGGGGTTTCTTCCACGTGTCTATTGGACCTTCCTGTGCCTGACATCAATGAAGAATCCCGCTTGCAATTTTTGAAGAAAATGGTGAATTGTATTTCAATGGTGCGCAAAGCAAACTTTCTGTTGTTCCCTTCAATCTACGAATTTGAAAAGGAAGCAGTGGACACTTTGAAGGCAGAGTTTACTTTCCCAGTTTACGCTGTTGGTCCTGCCATTCCTTACTTCAAACTTGGAAACAACCCCTCTTTAAACAACAATGAAGTTAACTACTTGCAATGGCTTGACAGACAACCTAGGAACTCTGTTCTGTATGTGTCACTAGGAAGTTATCTTTCAGTTTCAAGTACCCAAATGGATGAAATTGCAGCTGGTTTGAAAGATAGCGGTGTTCGGTTCTTGTGGGTGGTTAGGGATGAGACTTCAAGAATGAAAGAAGCTTGTGGTGGTGACCATGGCTTCTTGGTGCCTTGGTGTGACCAATTGAGAGTTTTGTGCCATTGTTCCATAGGGGGATTTTGGAGTCATTGCGGGTGGAGTTCTGTGCGAGAAGGTGTTTTTGCTGGTTTGCCTTTTCTTACTTTCCCTCTAATTGGTGATCAAAGGTTGAATAGTAAGCTTATTGTGGAGGATTGGAAGATTGGATGGAGGGTGAAGAAACAGAACAACTCCAAAGAAGAAAATTTGGTGATGAGAGGCGAAATTTCATTGCTTGTGAAAAATTTCATGGATCTTGAAAGTCTAGAAGTGAAAGAAATGAGGGAAAGAGCTAAAGAGCTTCAAGGGAAATGCCAACATGCCATTGACAGAAATGGGTCATCTGAAACCAGCATTCATTCCTTCATCACCAGCATTTCACAACTTGCAGGACATTAATCTAAATAAATTTGAACACAAATTTTCTTTATATCCCGCTTGAATTTGTGGTGTTCATCTATATTATTATTATTATTATATATAGTAAGCTTATGTTATTGCATATTCAACAATGTCCATGGCCATGGAATTAATTTCATGGATTATGTATAATAATTGGACTGTTCTTATGTCAATGTCAGGCCCTTATGTCAATATTCTTATCTTGAGTTGCATAAACATATATATACCTTTCTTTCTCTCATTTTTGTCTCTCAATTCAAAATTTTTTTTTGTAAGACTTCAAATTAATTCAGAAGAAAGTTTCTAACACCATGAAAGCATTGCTTGCCCACATAGATGGCTTTCCCTGAGAACTGAATAACAAATTGAAAAAGTAGGCCGTCTATAATTTGGCCCATTTCTGGGGCATATGGATTCCAAGCTTCCAACTTTGGCCTACCGCTTAGCCAAGCCTTATAAATTGTCCGGTCAAAGTTATTACACCAAGTCTGAAGATCTGATTGCGACCCAAGAAAGAAAATTTTGTCATTTCCATATGATTTTTTATTTATGAAAAATACTGCCTTTCAAAATTAAAAATTGTTAAATTGAGAAAAAACCCCTAATTCTTGGAAGGAACCCTAATCCAACTTGTCCAATTGCATCTCTGACTTGTTAAAGCTTCAAAATTTATCTTGCAAAGAAAGTAAAAAAGGAGATTTTTTTAAGGAAAAAAGAAGCTTCCTTTCATTTTTTTCCCTCTGTCTTCAAATATGCAATTCAATCTTAATCTTCCTATTTGAAAGAACAAAGCTTTGTATGGCTATAACTCCACCGGTAAAACTAAAACCACTACAAACCCCTAATTGTTTCAGTAATTCTTTGGAGAAAACCCCCATTTCCCCCCAATTATCTATTCTTCATGGCGACAGAAGCTACCACGACAAAGTTCCAAAATTCAGACTTCCGGCCGGTGCCCCAGCCACCGGATTTCCACCCGGAAGTGTTAGTGAGTCCCCACGACGGCCTCCACTTCTGGCAGTTCATGATTGCCGGTTCTATAGCCGGCTGCGTTGAGCACATGGCTATGTTCCCTGTCGATACCGTCAAGACCCATATGCAAGCCCTCGGCTCTTGCCCCATCAAATCGGTCGGTGTTCGTCACGCGCTCCGCTCCATCCTCAAATCAGAAGGAATCCCAGGCTTCTACCGAGGAATCGGAGCCATGGGTCTTGGAGCTGGTCCTGCCCATGCCGTCTACTTCTCTGTATACGAATTTTGCAAGAAGTCTTTTTCCGGTGGGAACCCAAATAACTCGGCGGCTCATGCTATTTCCGGTGTTTGTGCTACGGTAGCAAGCGACGCCGTTTTTACGCCAATGGATATGGTGAAGCAGAGGTTACAGTTGGGGAACAGTGCTTATAGTGGGGTATGGGGTTGTGTTAAGAATGTTCTGAAAGAGGAAGGTTTTGGGGCTTTTTATGCTTCCTATAGGACGACGGTGCTCATGAATGCGCCGTTTACGGCAGTTCATTTTGCAACTTACGAAGCTGCAAAAAGGGGTTTGAATGAGATTTCACCTGAAAGTGCGAGTGATGAGCGGGTGATTGTCCATGCTACGGCTGGTGCTCTTGCCGGAGCTTCTGCTGCGCTTGTCACCACACCGCTTGATGTAGTTAAAACTCAGTTGCAGTGTCAGGTAATTCAACCTTTTGCCTCTGTTTCTTGCTTGTTTGATTTTGGTGCAGTGATCTAAAGCTGTAAGTAGTTTATTTTAGTAGAGTAAGTGGAAAATTTGGTGTCAATATCCTTGATGCAAGCTCCGAACTTCGTTCAATAGGCATTTCTATTGCATGCAGCAAAAGAATTTCAGCTAGAAAAAGAATTGTGTGAGGCTAGTACTGAATTGATTATTGACACCTTCACCGGCTTTAAGTATGCTGCTATTGTTGCCTGAAATTGATGTTGTTGCTAATGTTCAGTTGTATATCTCTAACTCTTGTGAACAATCCTGTCTTCACTTAGTTTCCAATGATCTCCTTTTTGCGTTTGTTGAAGTGTAGAAATGCTGACTTTCCTATGCTTCCAGATAGATGATGTAGTGAACTATTTTTCTTTCAGCTCTAATCTTTCATGAACATCATTCTGAACTTGCTGCTACTGTCCCCTTAGAAAGAGATTAATTTGTCATTCACCGAGTACACGTTGGAATTTCTCATATAATTCGGATTTATCCTAAGTGATTACTTGAATTATCTGGATGGTATCCATTGAAAATCATATATCTTCCAATTTCATTTTTCTTTCACTAGAATGTGTTGTTATTGTTTCCACTCTTTTGTCTGCTATGTTAAATTGAAACACATCTTAAAGATAACATGATGAGTTAAGAGATGTATATTCTAGACTTAGTTACTGGAACACCTTTAATTTCAATGCCTTGAAACCAGCATCACACTGAAAGTAATTCTCTCCCTTGTTCTGTATCTGCTTTCTTGCTTTCATAGTCTAGTTTCTGGCTGCTGTTTTCCTGTTATTTTACTCTCTTTCTGGTTATTTGAGCTTTCTTAGTAAAGCATTGTTTAATTCATCTTTATATTTCTATTTGATTTATGTGTATTTAAGTACTTGCTCATAAAGTCTAACTCAGGCCTTGATGCTTTGCTTTTAATTTGACCATTGCTGGGATTTTTCCAATAAACTAATATGTACATATATATTCATTGTTGCTTTTAATTTGCTTTTATAATTCATGCTTATTTTGCTTCTACCTCCTCTGATTGTCGTGAGAATGCATCTATTGCAGGGTGTATGTGGATGTGATAGATTTAAGAGTAGTTCTATTAGGGATGTGATCAATACGATAGTGAAAAAAGATGGCTACAGAGGCCTCATGAGGGGATGGGTTCCTCGAATGCTTTTCCATGCTCCTGCTGCTGCAATTTGCTGGTCTACATATGAAGCTGGAAAAACATTCTTCCATGAACTAAATGGCAGCTCTGAAAGTGGCACTGTCACCTGAAGTATCATAAGGAATCGGAGCCATTTGTATTCAGCAACATCAGAAACACCTCACATAATGTTAAAAGGTTTTGCTTGACACGAGAGGATGGATAAGCAAGACATATACTTTCAGGCAGGGCAACAGTTTATTTAACTGTCATGCATAGAGTGTACACAATGCATTTTATTAGAATCATCAATCAACAGAATAAATACATGTTGAGTCATTTCCGAGCGGGGACGGTAGAAAATCATCATCTGTGATAATTTTATGTTTTCAATCAATGACCATCTAAGGTATAATTTCATTAGAAAATTTTGATTATTTTTCCCACAGATAAGTATTGAGAAAGTAGCTGGTCTCAACTTGATGCTTCAAGAATTTTGTCCTACTATTACTAGATTATTATATAAACTTATCATTCAATGTTATTCATTGTCAAATTTTGGATTCTAGATCATTTGATTGGGGTGCTTACTTGATATATCACGTGCAAAGACTTTTATTTTGGTCATTACGTACACGGTTCTGTTCTCATTTTGCTTCCCACAGCTTTTTTTTTTTTTGGATATGTAATTAGCTTCCCACAGCTTTGTTTTGTGAGGTAAGCATGGAAAAATTCCAATTAAGTGTGCCCATTAACCTTCAGCCCATTTTTTCTTGCCATTAACCTTGGAAAATAATTGCTGTAATAGTGTTGTAAAAATTGTAAAGTAATGAATGATATCTCAAGCATTCGCTAAAGAAGAAAAAGAATACCCAAAGAAATGTTTCTTTCATGTTTTCTTTCTCTACTCCATAGTCAGCAGTACGAGGTTAAACCCAAATTCTTTGGCAGCATATGGTACTTCAGAGTTCCAGCAAAATGTTCATGTCTTATAGCAAGGTTTCTCTCCAAGTGACATGTTCTTCAAGGTTTAAACTCCTCTTGTTTGCCTGAACCTAGGCGGCTACACCGGCTGTCCTCCTTGCATCCATCAAGATACCAATCTTTCGGTTTCCTCAACCTTGTCTGTCCTCTGAACTTCATCCAAAATGCCAATATTTTCTGTCCCCTGAATCTCCTCTGATGTTGTGCTTGGTGAGGTTACAACCTGACCCACAATCACAGTGATATCATCAAGCTTTCCACCTGCTCAAGAAATAGTACTAATAATTATAATCACACCAAAATAAAAGGAAAATCAGGTGTGGATAAATGGAAATGAAATCACTATCACAAAAAACATAACCTATTAGCTTCATCCCAAGAATTTTCTTCCAAAAAGGAACATCGAAACCCTGTAAAGAGCGAAAGCCAATATAATACATGTTAAATTCATTGGAAAGAGGCATGGAGGCTGAAGTGGTTTGAGTCATTCTCCTTTCACTCAAATGGTTTTACCTTCGATCTGGCCTCCAATGAGTAGGGAGAATCAAAGCTTGAATCCATGGAATGATTCCTTGCTAGGTTAGCCAATGCCTTTGCTAGCATTAAAAATAGAAGAGAAACATTATGCAATTTCAGTCACTAATCCTAGATTATACACCAGTTCTCTAACAGACAACAATTAAACAAAAACACGGTACCAGCTTCCACAACATCAGTATGTAAGGCCAATGTCGAAACAATTTCACGATCAAAAACATTGTCAAATAGTCCATCTGAGCCCATTACTATAGTGTCTCCTTCCACTAATTCCACAGTGCTAACCTGTATTTACAGAAAGGTATATGTAACAAGAAGCATTTTAAGTTCTAAAACTTGCATGTTAACCTTCACAGTTGTAATGGCCATTGTCCCTATCAAATAGCTCGACTCCATCATTCAGACATAATTGAATGACCAAATAAACTTGGCACTGAGCAACATACCACAGCATCAAGATATGTTTGGCCAACCAATTCCGAGCTCAACTGATATGGACAGTCAAAGTAGTGTTCTTGTGGAGATGTCGAAAAGATCATCTGCCCTGTAGTAAGCTAATCTGATCATTGACCCTTGCCACTACTAATTAATGAAAATTGAAAAATAACTACAACTACAAAGAGGTGGTAATTGGCATTACCTTTGCGGATAATTCTCAATCCACAGTCACCTACATTCGCAACCTTCAGCATACCATTCCTCTCTAGCATTGCAATGATACTACCGAACAGACCAGTTTAAAATCAATGTTAATCACAGACCACAAAAAGTAAAAAGGATGTGTTCTTATCCTACATATGAAAAGGTTTGTCCCTAAGATGGAAGGTAAGACCTCTTCAAAGCATGATAAACTTACGCAGTTGCGGAGCCTTTAGAGGAAGTAGCAGCATGTGCTTTCCTTATGAGGATCTGGGGGTCGTAATTAACCTGGTAATAAAGATTTTTCACAAATCAATATTATTAGCCACAAAAATGACATATGCACAAAATTGTTAATTTGGAAAGTTTAATGAGCAGACATGTTCTTAATGTTAAGGAAGCATTCAAATCAATGTCAGAATATAACTCAATAGTCATTCCTAAGATTTATTTTAGGTTTAAATATGCCAATATGTACTACCTCCTCATCCCCCACAAAAGATGAAGCATTGGCCATGAGTTCCTTAGAGAACAATGAAGGGTCCACATTTTGTTCAGCCCAACTGCCAAGTCAAAGAAAATGGAATTCTCAAAAATGTCACCGGAAAATAAAACTTACTTTTAGCTCAAATAATGACATAGCTTACTGCTTGCCTACTTGTTGAAGAAACCAAAGGCATAATTTTGATATAATTTTCTATTTTTGCTGTCTTCTCCAGTTTTAAAAGAAAATCTTTACTATACTTAGAAGATGTTCTCAAACTAATCTAGTTGAATGTCTTTTCTGGGAACAATTTTTCTTCCAAGAACAAAGATAAAGAACAAAAACAAAAACAGTATCTATGTTAAAAACAGGGCAGCCATAAAAATCCCAACAAGTCTGAAATTCTTTGGAAGCTATTATTACACATCAAAATGGTAAAATTTGTTACCCAGAGACACCGTCAGCGACAGCAATAACTCCCCCATTGAAGTTGCTAACAAAGAAAGCATCTTCGCCGCCTTTGTCTACCTACAGAAACAGAGGAAAGCTTATAGTTTCCATTCAAATTGAATTCAAACATGTCAAGGAACAAAATTTTCAAACTTGCAACACCTTGTTTGGGTGAGGAATGATGTGAGTTCCAATACAGAAACTCAATTCTGACCTACAAGCAAACCGAAATTCATGTCAAAAACCATCTTTTCAGCTTGATTAGGAACTAGTAGCGGGGAATTTGATGTGAATGTGCTAACCGAACAGGGTTCATTTGTGATGAAGCAAAACAGAGCAAGTTACTCTTCCTGGGAATAGAATTTCTATCTTTTGATGAAAAAGAAACTCTGGGTTGAAAAAAGAGCTGAGATTGAAGAACCGAAGCTCTGTGAATGGAATTTGCCATTTCCCGCCTCGACTCTCTCTCTCTCTCTCTTCCACTCTCAGATTACGAGGATGCTAAGCTCCTCCTTGAATGTGTGGTTCAAGTCTTTGATTTCAATGCCGTGACGAAGTTTTCATGTCGTTTTAAAGCTTTCTTTGTTTCTTGTAAACAACTAGCACCAGTGGTCTAGTGGTAGAATAGTACCCTGCCACGGTACAGACCCGGGTTCGATTCCCGACTGGTGCATTTGTTTTTCACCATTTTTTCCCGATTTGATTTGATAAAATTTTTTTTATATTTACGGCCTCTTTCTGGAACTTTCTACATTGGCTTTTACAAGCAACGATGAACGCCATGTCCACCTCTCCGAATGATCTTATCGAAGGTATTACTAGTTTTGAAAATTTCTTAATGTTTTATGTAAATTTTCAAATTTTGAAAATGGATTCTTTGCCTACATCTGCAGAGAGCAACAATGGTAGTGGAAGCGACTCCGATACCAATCACGATGATGCACCTGAGTACTACCAGCCAATCTCAGCCGTCGATGATGACGACGATGAGGATCAAGAAGGTTTTGATGGTCAAGTCAACTCAGATGAAGAGCACCATAATCTGTCGAATGGCTATGTCAGTCGAGTGGAGAACGGAATCTCGTCTCTTCATGTAGGCGACGTTGCGGCGGAAGAGGAAGAAGAAGAAGAGAGGATGAGAGAGGCGTCGGATACGGCGATCTGGAGGGCGTTTCGGGACGACGAGAGCAGAAGGAACGCGCCGTTGACGCCGGAGAATGCGATGAGAGTTCGGGAAGCGATGCGTGGGGTTTCCTTCGCTGGATTGGCTCCTGATTGGGTCGGTCAGGTTCCTGAGGATCGCTGGATCGATCAGCTTCGGAGATTACGGCAACCCCAAAGCGCTCCCAGCACTGTTCAAAATTAACCCAGTTTTCCTGGTTGAATTAATGAATTTTAGTTATAATTTTCTTCGTTGTTCCATTTTTATCTTTTTTTTTTGCTTTTAATCCCATTATCAAGAATACCTGTTTGATAATTTTCCTCAATGAAGTTCGCATTTCTAGCAAATAGCAATGCACAATTTTTTAGTAATATATTTTTAGCTTTCTCCTTTCTTTTGCACCAAACATTAAATTGAAAAATCTCATTGCCAAAATGATAGATTAGGTAATGCTGGCAATTTTATTGAACAAATTAACAAGTTCAAGTTCATAACAACATAAAAGATATCAACTAAGGAGATTTCACAAGCAGAATGTGGGCAATGAAGGTCAAAAAATTTAAGACTATGAACTCGAAGGTGCGCGAGTTATTTCTTCCTGCCTTGAGAACTAGCTCTTTGTTTCTAACTCAAATATGACATTCTAACAAATCACAAACAATCGACATTACAGGCTTACAGGCTTAGTTTGAACATGGCTAGACAGTCCTCAATCTGGTCATAACTTCTCAAAACTGCAACTATCTTTGTCTTGGTCGGATTGAACTAAGTTACCTAGACCTTAGCAACAAGTGCTCCACCATTTGTTGACACTTGACATCATTGCATATATAACAAACTCGGATAGCTCAATCTAATGATGTATCAAGCACCGATGTTCTCGATCTCAGCACCTTTATCCATTCTCTTCACAATGCCAGCAATAACCTGATGCATGACCCAAAAAATGAGAAAGCCAGTAACTATGGATGACAAAGGAGAAAGAGAGAATAAATTTATAAACTTGTATTTAAAAGGTTAATAAGATTCTACCTTTCCAGGCCCCAATTCATAACTTTTCTTCAGCCCTTTTGTCAGCAGAGTTTTCACTGTTGTTTCCCATTGAACAGGAGAAGTCACCTGCAATATTAATGACAATGCTTAATTTGCAATTCTCAGCCTATGGTGGGATGAGACAAGTATTAAGTAGCCTACCTGACGTGCTAGGATCTTCTTTATTGTCTCAGAATCTGAATGTGGCTGAGCATCAACATTTGATATAACAGGTATTCTTGGAGTTCTGATCTGGGTTGCCGCCAATGCAGCTTCCAATCTTGAGACTGCTGGTTCCATGAAACTAGTGTGAAAAGCACCAGCAACAGCTAAGCGCACCTGTGGAAGGGGAAAAACATATTATTGCCAGCCGTCAAGATATAGCTAGATGGCCATATTATCACAAAACATGAAGCTATGATTTACCATCAATCGTGGAAAACACAGAAGGAACGGAATTTTAGAAAGAAAAATGAAAAGGAGAATTACCGTCATCCGAGCTTTGAATGATTTTGCTTTAGCTTCAACTGCTTCGATTCCTTTAAGACCCCCAGATACTGCATAATTTCCCTGCAAAAGTAGAAGCATTGACAGTGCCAAAGTAAGAATGACAGCAGGAAAGACTCATTATCAACGAGATAGAGTAGAAGAACCTTACAGGACACAAGTAATTAGCAATCTGAACTTTCTCAGCTAAATCAACTTCTTGGTTGGCAGCATCACATAATTGCTGAACCTTCTCTGAATCAAGTCCTATGATACTGACCATAGCACTTTTAGCAGCATCAGAAGCTTCCTGGAGGCAGGAAAGATTTTAAAAGAATCATTACCAATGACAGGAGGTATGCATCTACACTACAAGACACTATCAGTCAGGAATAGAGTTTCACCTGCATTGCTTCGCCTCTTAGTTTGACCAGCTTGAGTCCATCCTCGAAGCTTTATATATTAAATCAAATTCAAAGGGGAAAGAGAAACATTTAGCACTCATATCATCCTTTTAGTTTTACATAGTAACTCAAACAATAGCAGAAACACGTGAAGAACACACAATGAACTTAAATGTGCACTAAAAACAGAAATGCACCCTCTAAACAAAGACCGTCAAGTAATTTGAATAAGTTTGATTGAGACATTGGTTCAATAACTGGTATCTAAATGACTCACCTAAAAGCCCCGGCAAATGCCAGAGCAGTATATTCTCCCAAGCTGAGGCCACATGTCACATCAACAGAATCAATAATCTGCTGGCCTCCATCACGGGCACGAAGCAGCTCCACAGCAGCTAGACTTGTAACATAAATAGCAGGCTGGAGAAACACAGAGTCACATAAATGATAGCAATAGATTCACTGGGACAGGACAACATCATCAAAGGGAAAGGAAATAAGCAATGCAACAAGGTACCTGACTTATGACAGTTGAATTTAACTTTTCCTTAGGACCATTGATGCAAACATCTAGAAGATCAAAACTGCAAGCAGTTCAAACATGGTTAATTACAAAGACAAAATCAATGTGGATGGACTTCAATTCAAAATCAAACATGCCAAAAATTCTAACAAAATAAATTGTTCTTTTTAGGGAGAGAGGCATTACCCTAGTATATCATTTGCCTTCTTGTACAATTCTGCAGCAGTAGGCACAGCCTGCGCCTCTTTCCCCATTCCAACGGCTTGTGCGCCCTGAAATTTTTAATTTAAATTTCGAAATTTAACAAAGAAATTCATTTATATTCAAGCAAAGACTCTTAATTAGCAACATTTTGGCATTGGAACTAACATATATAGTTTCCTAGAGCTTAGAATTCTGCAAAATTCATGGAACAAAGAAACTAACCTGGCCGGGAAAGAGGAAAGCTGAGGTAGGCTTGTAATCAGCGAACAAGGCATCATCGACGACGGCTTGAGATCCGACGGAAACGCTCATGAAAACCCTAGATCGAGAGGGGTTGTGGAGGCGGAAGCACCGAGGCGGAGCAGCTCCATTGGAACGGAGCGAAGAGAGAGAAGAAGGAAGAGCGAGAGAGGCAGCAGACATTGTGAAGAACAAGCGAGAATTAGTGGAAGAAGCAAGTCGAAGTTGAAGAAGAAGAAGAAGACTGTGCTCTGTGCATGCGAATCGGGGTTGGACTTTTTTTTATATCTTTAGCTGTAAAAAGTTTAGCGGAGATTACAAAGGTAGACGTTGGAGATTGGCTTGAAAACCAACGAAACCGGCCATCTGCCCAGCCCAAACCAGTAAAAGGAAAAAAAGAAGAAAAAAAAAAACGAATTACTAATGCTTTAAATTAAGTAAAAGATTTTTTTTTTGGCATTAAAATTAAGTAAAAGAATTTTATTTTTCATATTTTATTGAATTTAACTTTGTACCAAAAAATTTCAGCTATTTAGGTTGGTGAAAATACATAGGAGGAGAGGAGGTCCCTGTACTTCATGAAAATATTCAATTTCATCCATATACTAAATAAATGATCAATTTAGTCCCTATACTCGTAAAATTGAGTCAATTTAGTCTCTGCACTCTCAAAATATGATCAATTAAGTCAATTTAGTCATTCATATCATTTTTTGATTTAATTTTATTTTTAAAATTCAAAACTATTCCCTAAATGACACATGTCAACTCTTAACCCCTGAATGTGTAGTCTAGTAAACTCCACCGACAATGTATTGAATAATTTTCCTTTTATTATTTATAAAACATAAAACTAAAAGCCAGCACGTTAAGTGTTTAGTGCACTGATTCACCGGTCGTTTGGTTTGGCCGGTGGACCGGTGCACCGGTCAAATGGAGCCTTAACTGTAGTCTCCGTTTCAATCGCTGCTCTAATAATCTCATTTGTACGGTACCTAATTTAATCTGTACAGTGTAATCTTATCTGTACAGTACCTAAACAGTGTCAATCGCACCGCTACTGCACCGTTCTACTAAATGCAACCTAAGTATTCCGAAATCAGCTCATGAGATTAATGGCAGAACAAGTTTCCTGAAGGGGTAGAGCTGCTTGGCAGAGAAATGGTCTAAAATCTAAAGTTTGCATTGCCATTTTCAAGCAATAGTAAAACACAAAAAAGGGAGGAGAGGATTTTTATTCGTGGTAAAACATGTAGAGAAAATCTGTTGCAAGCCAATTTGAACCCCCCGTCCAATGTTAATTAGTTGCAGTAAATAAAATGTAATAATTAGTGATGGATTTAAAAAAATAATAATAATAATAATAATAATAATTAGTGATGAACCAAAACCACGTACACACAAGAAATATTACTCCACACCTTTATTCATTTATAAACCACACAAGAAGTATTACAGCTTTAATTTGTTTGAAACAAATCAACAATACAAGCCAACAACAACAACAAACAACAATGCAAGAAGTCAACAATACTTATCGATGTGGATATGAACCATTAATTAGTATATGGGCAGTAGTACTCCTCGATTCTAATTAATCACAACTTTGTCCCTAAACTGCATTTTTGAAGATCCGTGTTGCAGGTGAAGCCAGAGCAACAATCAGAATCAGAATTGCAAAAGTATCCAGATACACTGCAACACTTACCCGACTGGCAAAACCCACCGCAACAAGAATCATTTACAACATCGCAAGTGGAACCTACTGAAAAGCAACATCTCCCTCCATCGCAAAATCCACCGCAACATTGCTGTGACTCACTGCAAGACGAACCCCCTTGTAAGCAACACTCACCTGAGGCGCCGCAACTCCCTTCGCAACAATCCGCGTCTACATTACAAGAGGAACCTGTTTGAGTGCAACATTTATTATCAGAGTTGCAAGTTCCACCGCAACAACACTACAAGAAAACTGTGGATTTGCGACCGGCACGTTTGCGTCGACAACGGCCGTCGCAAATTTGTGACCCTCCAATTTGTCCCTCCAACTTGACCCTCCTAATAATTAAGGAAATAAATTAAATCCAGGTTTAGCCCCCCTGATAATTAAGGTAAGAAATTAAATCCAGATTTAGCCCCTAGTTATAAATATAGAGAGTTTGAGGCTAAATCCCTTGATTTTTAGACAATTATTGAATAGGGTTTTAGAAATTATGGTAAGTTTTCTGATGACACGTCAGGGACAAATTGAAGGGACAAGTTGGAGGATCATGTAGCAATACTCGATTTGGAATAATGTAAATCGAAGTTCTTATTTTACTAGCAAAATTGTCCCGTGCTTTGTAAGGTCAATATTCTTAAGAAAAACTATATATATATATATTTCAAACATATTTCTTAAATTTCATTACTTCAAAAAAACTATTGTAGTTTTATTCTACTAAAAACTATATATTTATTCAATTAAATTTAATATCTTTACAATTACTTTATTTTTAACATTTTACTATTTTTCAATAATATTTGGATATATTAAAATTTTTTAATATACAGTTTTATTTTATTAAAAACTCTATTTTTATTTAATTAAATTCAATATTTTATAATTATTTTATTTCTACCATTTTAATTTAAAAAGTTAGTGTGAATGACATCTTTCTATTTGATAGTTTAATGTATTATGATTAAAATTTATTATGTCCCTGCAATTATTTTATTTGACTTATAATTAAGTTTTTACTTGATAAATGTAACTCTTGTTGTAGTTTAAATTTGTTGTTTTACTTTGTTAATATTATTCTTTTGTGTGGGATAATTCCTTTAGTTACTTTGATAGTAAAACCCAATGTATATATACAAATTGGCTGGTCGGGTTGGATTTGGATTATGTCAGTTTTGGATTAAGGAAATTTTGGATTATAAGTGTTCGGTTAATTTTCGGTTTCAGGTTGGCTTGGGTTCGGATCGCTCAAATGTCGGGTCATTTGGGTTTGGGTAATTTTGGTTCATGTCTTTTTCGGTTTCGGGTCATATGGTTCCGATAATTTCGGGTTTGAGTCTCCGATTTTCAGGTTCAGGTCTTTTCGAATTTAGATCATTTAATAAATATAATTAATCCCGATTCGGGTAATTTCGGTTTAATCTCACAGGTTGATTGGGTTTGGGTCATTAAGGATTTTGGTTCAGGTCATTTCAGTTTCGGATTGAGCGGATTTTTTGGTCGAATCGAATTGGATCAAATTTGATTTCAGGTGGTCAAGTCGAATATCCGCGAAATTTTGCCAACTTTAATAATAGGCTTTTTTAGGACAAAATTACTAATATACTTCTTTTAAAAAAAAATTAGTAGTGTACTTAAGATTTTAATTTTAATTTAATTTAAAATAGATTAACTCACATGCAACGCCACGTGAAATTGAAAACTAGTATATATAAATTACAGTGTCAGTGAGGTTTTTCTAAATGTTGACCTTGTGAAGCACAGGGCGATTTTACTTGTTAAATACAAAGTTTGATACTTGCATAAGCTATTCCAAATCATGTAGGGAAACAAGGAAATCATTCTTCTTTTAATTAGTCTTTTTTCAAACCCATATGTATCAGAGGGATAGCTTTATTATTATTTTTTTATAAAATTTGATTTGAGTGATTGTGAACTGATTTTCTTATCATTTATGATTTTTTTTTTTTTGAAACATCTAGGATCTTGTTTGCTATTTCCTCTTCCTATCGGTGGAGAATCGTCTTTCTATTCCACTCGTTTATTATCGTAAGTGATTAATTAACTATCTAACATTAATATGTCAATCCTTTAAATCCACCTCTGAAGTCTGAACTAAAACTACATCGGTGGTGTATTCAATAATTTAAAGTTAAAAATTTTCTAAATTGATAACAAAAGTTGCATCCAAAAAGGCTAAAAATGAATAGAAAAATATAAAAATATATTTGAAATATTTCATGTAGTCCATCCGCAATATGTGACATCAAGGAAAGCAGATTATATTAATTTTATATTGTTGTTAAAATTTAAAATTTTTTTAATAATTTAATTTATTTATTATTTAGTTATACATTACATTTAACAAATTTAACAAATTCACTAAATATTATATATAATCCTTGTTAAAAAAAATCCTTATTTCATTATGATGTTTTCCTTTTCATTATTTTACTAGGTATAGTAAGTATTTTGATTGTCTTGTAACTATTCTTAGAAAATGTATTTAAGTTAATCCATGTATTAAGGAGATGTTTTTCTTAAAATCCTTTAATTATTCATCTAACTTCTTTAAAATGATAATATACACAATCAATGATGAAAATGAAAGTTGAAAAGACACAAGGTGAAGAAGAATAAGAAATATTGCTACAAATGCCGTTTGTCCTTGAAAATCAAAACCAAAACCAAATAATCATCTCCATCTTCTTACATGTACGTACTTTTTGACTTCAACAAATTGAACATGAAGCCAGCCACAAGCAACTTTAGCTTCTCCCTCAGGATGATGCCAAGAGACTACTCATGTACGGAAATTGCCTTTGTTTTTCAGCTTCTCTGCATGTTGTTGCACATATTACTTACAGGAAGACAAGCAATGCTGCATGAGGATGGATGGATGATGATCCGACGAAGCTATAATTAAATTATATTGTGGTTGGAAAAAAATATACAACTTCATATGATCCTGTCAATACAGAAAAAGCATACCCTTGGTTCCTATAAAATACCAATGGGTTTTTCATTTGCTGTTGATGGTTGTGGCCATTCTAAATTCTAAATAAAAATGCTACCATGCATTATTGCCTCAGATTAATGGCAGAGCAAATAAATTTCATAAAGGCTGCTGGCAGAGAAATGGTCTATAATCTGACTGGCAGAGAAATGAATTTCAAGTTTGCCAAGGAATGCATGCATTAAGACATTTAGGAGAAAATCTGTCGCATAGAAAATGTGAACTGATCACATCCATGCTAATTAGTGATAAAGCTTAAATTCTCATCAAAGGGATAATGCACTTGGAAGCTCATGTAAACATACCTGATCTGATCATTTACTTCCTATATATCTAAAATTATAAATAGTCAACCATCTGAAGCTCACTGAAGGTGAAAACATGTAAAAGCATATGGAAAAGCATGTTTCTTTGCTCAAAGTTAAGTGCTACAATATTTCTGAGACAGTATAAAATATGGATATGTTTTCAGTTCACCTCTGGTCTTGAATTAAGAACTCCACTGGACATTCCTAATCCTACATCAATGCGCCATATGCTGCAATTGTACTCGCTGCAAGCAAAGCTTACTATTAATAATTACTATGAAGACTGGTTCCTTACTAGCTTAAACATGTTCTGAAGAAAGTTCTCATACCAGTTTGCCCCTCAATATTGTGGCGTGTGTCCTACAACCATTCCTTTAGCTCCTACCGCTTGCAGTGTCTCTTTAAGAATAGCATTTATCTGCTAATGAACAAACAATTTTTAGAACCTCAAGCCACATTAGTATAAAAATAGTTTAGTTTTACTAGTGTACTTGCCTGGCTAATCTGAAAATCTTCCAAGTCTGAAATATCTCTCGAGTATAAGCGATTCCAAACAACGCTATCATAGCCTTTGGTGGCTATGAAGGGCATGTGAGGACTAGTATATATCCTCATCAATGAGACCTCTCATCCACTGTGATACTTCCATGTTCATCCTCTCCAGGCCATATGCAACTGCACAAGAACCAAGACTCCTATATATCAGACATTTTAAACCATAACAAAGAGAAAAAAACTTATGACATGATTTTGCTAAACCGATTCAAGCAAAATGAAGTTAATACTTTTACCATGGTGAGGAAGGAGGCCACCATGACAGAAGATTGCTTCATTCTAATGATTGCTCTTCCTTTGACCTGTATCCCAGTTTGAGCCTTTTCGATTTTCATATTTGTTGTCCTACCAGTAATGGGATTTGCAGGCCAATCTTTAAAGTCGGTTCCTTTCTTTGATAGCTTTGCGAAGAGCAATTTCATGGAGTGCTCTTCCATGAAGTCCAAACTAGCAAAGGAATGAAAACGATAAGGAAAATTGGATCAACCATGCAACCTATAAAACTTATGCCCTTTCATGGTTAACATATGGATTTTGATATTTGTGTATTATGAAGTGATCTAATTTTTGTTAATCAAATTAATCTGGAATCAGTTCATTTATGCCTTTTGGCTGCTGCCTCACTGATTTTAGCCTTGCTGGATTGCTCATGACTCGTCCCACAAAGTTTTTAGGTGATCTATGTTTTCCTGTTGGAAAGCAATCTCCATTATATAAGTTCTTTGCACTCTTATTTCTTTTCAACTAAGAATTGAATTTCTGATTTCTCCCTTATTCTAATCATGCAGGTTCTTTTTAATCACATGTTGCAGATTCCAATGATGACAACACTGATTTCTAAGTACAAATAAAGCTTATTATACAACTCTTTTGATTTCTCCAACAAGTATTATGGCCTTATCAAACATCTGGTTTTTATCCTGCTCTTTTTCCATTATATTGCAAGGCTTCATGGTACTGCTATACTCATCGGCAAGAGGCAAATTCATTGGCATTCCTAATTCGATTGAAATTGTGTTAGGGAAGTCCGACAAATTCGACTCATGAATGAGTACTGCCAATAATAATAATGTGGCACCAGAGACTGCTCCCAAAGACAAGGAATGATGTGCTTAATTTGATTGAGCTGTTGATGAATCAAATTAGAAAATAAAATGCAGGTAATTGAATATTATTCAATTTGACAAGTTGAGTTTAGTTATTTTATACTCTTACCTATATTTTATATTGCTTTTGTTACTCATTTTATATCCTACTTATGTTTTTTGTGTGACCACTGATATGATTGTGATCAAATGATGATCTCACAGTTTATTTAGATAAGCCTTTCTGATATTACAAGAAAATTATTTGTCAAGTATTATGGTTAATCAGGTCTCATGTACTAGCATGTCATTCGTAGATATTGATTTAGGTGTTGCAGCAGCCCACAAAGCAGCCTTCAATGTCACCAAAATCTGAATCCTGGTCACCTGGTCCCTTTTGCTTTTTCCCTTTCTGAGTTCTACTAACAGACATGTAGATGTATACCTCTCTTCTCATTTCATAAATTCTTCATGACTGATGATTTAATCACCAGCCTATATTATACATTAATTGTTGATGAATTGACTTGACTCGCATTGCTGCTTGCTGAGCAGAGACGAGTGGAGTGGATCACCTATTTGGTGGTATTGGTAATGTGTTGTTTCTTTCATGATATATACGTTGCTTCTCTGCTATAATTATGTTTGTACTTAGTTAAACGTTTGACTGGGGAGAAGAGGGCCAAAGATCAGAGGTTGAAATAAGTCCACCATTCACTTAAGAAATTGATGTCTGCCATAAGCTTCATCAAATGGAACAAAGCAGACTTTTTCTGATCTTTCATGTTTAGACTATGGCTTATTAAGTTTATTTATTCCTCGGGTTTCAAGCAACATTAAATTGTACTAAAATTAAGATTTTGTAGTTCTACCAAAATGATATTCGTGCAGAGACTAAGCTCATTAGGAGCTGAAGTTTTTATATATTGAAATTTATATCATAATTTATATCATGCTCTCCTAAACTGAAAACAGAAATATTAGAGTTATATAATAATTTATATCGATCAGTTTGGGAGCTTTCTTGTCCTTGGCTAATGGGGTATTTGTATAGATGGTATGGAAGGGAAGAGTTTTGGGACTGTTTTTTGGAGAAAGCCATTCAGCTAGGGTCGGTAGAGATAGTTATAAGGACATTATGGAGAATATGGTTCAACCGTAACAAGTCTTTACATGAGAAGATTTGCTCTCTTCCTTCCACGTTGTGTACCTCTGTTGCTAGGCTTTTGATCGAGTGAAGTTGAGGCATCTCAGCGGAGGAATGTGTCGCCTAGGCAACGAGCTGTACCTCCGACGTGGGTTCCTCCATGTATGGCGACCTTCAAGATTAATACAGATGCGGCTTACTACTCTCATTGCCAAGAAGCTGGTTTAGGGGTAGTTATAAGGGATGTCGCTGGTACTCTCCTGTTTACTGCCACTGCCACAATTGATAGAGTGCCTAATGCTTTTTTTGCGGAGGTGTATGCCATAAGGTTTGGAATGATTTTGGCGCATTCGTTTGGGCTGTTATCGACTGAGGTAGAGAGTGATTCTATGCAAGCTGTGATAGAGATAAATAGGACAGACTCTTCCCTGTGGGAAGGAGGTGTTTTAATACACCAAATTAGGAACCTAGCTTCTTTGTTTCATTTTTGCGCTTTTAGTCATGTATCTAGGGTAGCTAATGTTTTGGCTCATAGATTAGCGCATTTGGATTGTGATGTAAATACTAATTTCGTCTGGTGTGGAGTCCCTCTACACGTATGTAATCTTGATATTTATAATGTAATGCAATTCAGAGTTTGTTTTCTCAAAAAAAAAAAAGTTATATAATGAATATCATTACAAGAGCTTGCTCTATGTCAAATGTTATTAGCCTTAAATGAATTTCAACAATGTTTCTTTTTTATTTATCCCGTTTACCCGCGTGAAGCGCGGGTATTAAACCTAGTATAGTATATATTTCCAACAATGAGAAGGTGGCAGGTTTTTAATTGGATAAATAGGCATTATAATTCAAGAATTCATGATTTGTAAATAGTAATATTCTAAATTGACAAATTAATTAAAATAAGTGGAGAATAGGGATGTGATGGGTGTCGTATTCCACCAAAAATAAAAATCATACAAAACCTATAGATATGGTAAGTACGAGTCGATCCCACTGAGAACTATTGTTTTAATTACTTTTCCTAAAGTTGTGAACTAAAATAAAATGGGGTTTTATGTAGAAATTAATTAAACTAAATAAAACACAAATTAAACTAATAGGGAGATTAAAGAAACAATTAAATAGACATTCCAATTTCAAATCGCACTCTTGGGTTAAAAGGATTTGATCCTTGGCATCAATTAATATCTAACTTGGTATATAGATGGCGTAGATTAATGTCAAACACCCATTAATCCCTATCTTTCCTTAGTCTTCATTAGTCATGACGCAAGTCCTAGACTAAATCCTAACAAGTTTACTAACCTAGCTCCAAGCGTCTACCAGATTCAAGTAACCAATTGCTTTAAGAACTAGAAAGATCTTAGCCAACAATAGACAATGCTCACTAATATAGGCAACATTCAATCTATATTCAAAATTCTCTTAGAGGGCTACTCTAAGTTGTTACTTGTGATTTGATTACCTACGATTGCATATAGGAATCTCATCTAACAATAGAAATCATATGTAATTAAATAGATGGCAATTCTAAATAATCAAGCATAAAATCATTCAAATAATTCAGAGAAAATTGAAATACTTACAAGATAGATGAATAAGTGCAAAGCCTCACAAATCAATACCCAAGAGATTGAAAGTCTCAAAATTTAGTTAAATTAGAAAAGAAAAGAATTACAAAAGAGTCAAGACTCCATTCTTGGCTCTAGAAAACAAAAGTAACGTAAGAAAACTAAATCTAAAGCCTTAAGCTTAAAAAAAACTTAACGTAAAATCTAAAACAAAGCTTAAAAGGCCAAGAAACAATGTCCGGCGGCTATAGCCTTATATAAGGCTTTTAACCTAATTAAAAATACTTAATTATAAAATTACAAAATTTCCTTAGACTAACAGAATTAAGTATAGGGGTATTTGGGTCTTTCCCAAGGCTTAAATATGTGAAAATATCCAGCTGGTAAAGATTTGGGTCAAAAGAGAATTAAATCCACGAAATTTTATTTGCTCCCCGCATGGCCTGTTTCGACCCGTTTCAGGTCGAGACAGGAGAATTTCTAGTTTGATTTCGACCCGCTCCAGGTTGAAACAGAATTTTTCCAACTTGTTCTAAATAGCTCCAATTTAGCTCCTTTTGCCTTGAAACACTCCAATATGTACCTAAAACATAAATATGAATAAATTAAGCATCAAGTACATAGAAATAGACACATAATCAAATAGAATTAACATTTAAAACATAGGAAAATATGTGCCTAACAAATTCCCCCACACTTAGATCTTGCTAGTCCCTAGCAAGCTAGAAAAACAAAACAAAAACTAAACACTAAAAGAAAAGTAAACTAAAACAAACAAATGAATATGCAAACAAACACTCTAAAATCAAAAAGGAAAATCACATGCAACAAATGACTTAGTTCCACTTTCGTAGGCACACGGTGGTTTTTAGCGTAAACCACAAGCCTTTAAACCCCTAAGCGTCCCTAGAGGAGGAGTATAGTCTCCTGAGGGCTTACTTAACTAGAACGACACCCACAAACATTATGTAGAAGAATTTAACTAGAGAAGCAAAAGTTTTGAAAAGCAAAAATGTTTTAAAAAAAATTTAAAATGTGTTTTGAAAAGCCATCTCTAGTAAAAGATGCAAAGAATGGACCTTTAAAATAGACATTTTCCTCCCCCACACTTAAATAACACATTGTCCTCAATGTGAAAGTAATTGCTAAAATAATCAACCAAAAATGTGTTTTGATCAAAAAGAATTTTGAAAATGTGGAGTACACAAAAGGCCATCTCAAAAATTCATCCACTAATTCAAGAAAGGTATAGTAAAGGTTAGTAAAAATTCAAATGTAATATAAATCAAATAAAAATATGCTCAAAAATCCAATCAAAATATTATAGGGTTCATCATACCTTAATAGGTATTTATAATCCACTCATAATAGTATACTTACCATAAGCTTGCAAAACTATCCAATCTCCACTAAATATTAGCTCAAAATGAAATAAAGCATAGTATACACAAGAACTAGAATGCATTAATAATAAGGGTTGTAATGGGGCTAATGGGTAAAGTGGACTATCAAAGAAAGGGTAAAGGATATATCAAAAATATCTCAAGAAAGGTGAAGTGAAAAGAATCATGGGCAAATATATCAATGAGTAGCCCAAACTTGGCTCCAAGAACTTCAACTTTCTTCTCCTTCTTAACTTTACCATAAACTATGAATGCTCAAATGGATGTCCATAACTATAAGCACAAGTGTTTTTTTTTTTGAATTTTCTTGGTGGTTGCATTTTATGCTCTCCCACCTCAAGTTACTAACTTGATATATATTTTTTAACACTTTTCAATTGAATCACTTGGACATCTACTCAACCCTTCTAATAGGATCTCCAACTAAGGAATAGTAGGAATCCCTCACAAATAACCGATTTCCATTTAGTCAAGAACCAACAATGAAACAAGTCAAACTTCATCAATCAAGAGATAATAAGGTTAAGAGAGAACTTGTCTTTCTTTAAAAGGGTTAGGGTTCTTTGGGATAATGTGGCTAACAACAAAGAAATATATCAAATATTAGCTATAAACAAGAAAAAGGCACAATGGGTTTCACTACTATGGTTTTTTCAAAAGGTAGGCAAGAATTAGGCACAAGCTCAATCCTAAAATGCATATTTTCTAGTTCCATAGAAGTGTACACTATAAAAGATAATGAGCTAAATAAATAAATCGCCTCGAAAGGATAGTCAAGCAAGTTCTAGAAGTAATACTTTATGAAAAACTCCCTATAAATTTCAATCAAAGAATAATCTTGCATATGAAAATTTGAAATATATTACAAATGCCTTAATACTAAACTAAACCATGCCAAACTAGCTTTCATAGATAAATCAAAGAGACAAGACAATGTGTACTCAAAACAATTTTAGAATTTTTGAAAACAGTTTCAAAAATCAATGAATTGTTATAAAAATCTTTATGGTTAGATCAATAGCAACACATTAAGCTCAAAGGTGGGGAAACAATTATCAATAACATGATATATGCAATACTTAATCTATCAAGAAAGTGTGCACCCAATCCAATAAATCAAGCAAACATAACAATAAGCACAAAATATCATAGCATGTCTTATATAAGGTCCTAAACATGAAATATGCAAAAAAATTAATTAAAAGCTAATTAACATAAAATTCAAAACAAAAACAAAAATAAAGTGTTGGGTTGCCTCCCAACAAGCGCCTTTGTTTAATGTCTTTGGCTAGACTTTTCCATTCTCTATTTGTCAAGGAGGATCTTTCCACCTCAATGCAAAAATCAAATATGAACAAAATCGAAAGATATGAACATATAAGAATAAAAGAAAATTAAAGAGATATGGAAGGAAGTCACCTATTTTGCTTGAAGGAACTCCATGAATGGCTAGTAAAGCCAATGCCCTTGTTGTTGCCGTGGTGGGTTTGTGCAAGAGCTTCTTCAAGTGAAAGAAATTGGCTTTAGACTCCTCTTGCATTCTCAGCATCCCAGCAACATTGTTAAGCTTGCAGGCATCATCATTCTCAAAGAATGGCTTCATTGATTCGTCACATAAATTATCACCATTGAAGCATCCGAACTTCAAAAACTTCTCAATCCCTAAGAAATCTTGATTCTCACATCCCAAAATCTCATTTGGAGAAGAGTTATCAACCATATTGACTTCTGATGCGAAATTTCCACTTAAAGTTGGCTTGGGAAGGAGTTGAGGTTGACTAACTGAAGAAGTTATCTCATTAAGTTTGTCCTGGAAAGTTTCTGTTTCGACCCCTAAAAAGGTCGAGTTCGACCCCTCCAAGGGTTGAGACAGGAGATTTTTCTGCCCAGTTCGACCTTCCGCAGGGTCCAGTTCGACTCTTTTTGAGGTTGAAACAGATTTTGTTTTCTCTTCTTTTTCAGCTTCATTCTCACCTTGATTCACTTCCCATGCTTCATTTTCTTCTTCCTCGAGGGTATTGAGGTAAGATTCAACCCTTCCTAAGGAATCAACAAGTTGTCCCACTTGATTTCCTAGATCTTGTATTTCTTGTTCATGTATCGATAATTTTTGTTTAATTAACGATTGTCCTTTAGCAAGTAAGGATGTTCCCTCAACAAGCTTTTCCATGAAAGCCACCAAGTGTGCAGGAATCTGTTGTTCCTCCAATGGGTAATAACTTGCATATGACTCATAACACGAACTAAGAAAATGTTGACCTCCATGCTGAGGAAACCAAATTTATCCAATAATTCTTGAACACTTGAATGGAGGGATGACTTGTAAAGCAATGCTTGATGCCTAAACCTACAAAATTAACAAAAACAAAATACGAAAAATAAAAACAAAACTAAAGGAAAGTAACAAAACAAATGAGTTCCCCGGCAACGGCGCCAAAATTTGATGGGTGTCGTATTCCACAAAAAATAAAAATCATACAAAACCTATAGATAGGGTAAGTACGAGTCGATCCCACGGAGAACTATTGTTTTAATTACTTTTCCTAAAGTTGTGAACTAAAATAAAATGGGGGGTTTTATGTAGAAATTAATTAAACTAAATAAAACACAAATTAAACTAATAGGGAGATTAAAGAAACAATTAAATAGACATTCCAATTTCAAGACAATCGCACTCTTGGGTTAATAGGATTTAATCCTTGGCATCAATTAATATCTAAATTGGTATATAGATGGCGTAGATTAATGTCAAAC
>AWWV01009940.1:0-30894 GCA_001974805.1 Corchorus capsularis | reverse complement strand
TTTGTACATTTTATAAGATTTCATAATTATTTAAAATCAATGAGAATGAGTGTCTAATCTTANATTTTATGATGTATTGCTAAGCAACTCATGTTTATATATTACATTACATTACATGTGATTATGCTTTTATTCAATCTACTAACAATCAAATACAATATACAACCAGCTCTGTTCTTATTTTTTAATTATATGTATATGTATTTTTTTGAGATAAGAATCATTTTCATTTCTTAAAGAGATTGGGATTACAAACACACAGGAATACCCGTATACCGCTACATGATTAGCTACATTACCGAAACGGTAATCTATGAGCCAACAAACCCCTTCCCCAACAAACAAACCCAATGAAATCTCATTAAAATTCAAATAAATCTTTATGTCCAAACATCTAAATAAGAATTCAACCAAAACTAGAAATTATACCATAAATAAACTACCTACCTACCAAATAAACAAACAAATTACAAACAAACTCACATTTCGTGAGAGTTGAACCCAAGACCTCATAGTCTGGGTAGGTTGGAAAGAGTCAAGTACTCTACCACCAGATCAAATGTCTGATGGCTATGTATATGTATTTGATCCAATTAAAATGGGTATATATTATTAGATAAGGAAATCAATTCACAATCACTATATAATAAAATCATCCATGTATATTATATATATATATATGGGCTAAAAAAAGGCTAATTATGAAAAGAAAAAATAAATACAAGGAAGATTTTCAATAGCATATACTATGCAATATGAATAAAAACCATTTATTGTACTAGCAAAATCATCTCATACTCGCCATGGGATCAATACTTTAATTCTTAATTATATAAATTGATTTTTTAAAGGCAATAAAATATATATTTATATTTATTTATTATAAATAGCAATAAGGTTCACTCGGTAAAACAAAATCAGTAGAATCTTAGAGGAACATATATATCTTACCGGCTCAAATTACAAATCAAGAATAGACCAAATGGTTAATATTAATTTAAAAATATATTAGGAGTATAATCATTTTAAATTTTAATTAAATTAAATAGTATAAACTATAAAGGTTGCATTCCATACATCAAAAAAGGTTGCATTCCAAAAGTACAAACAAATTAAAGGAGGGGTTTACTTGTCATATACTAGATGAGATTTCCATATCTTGCCGACCGAGGGAATATAATTATAATTAAATACATTAATTAATTTAATTCCAAGATTATAGGGATCACTTTCTTTAAAAAGAAAAAGGATAGGGATCACTTGAGTTTTTTTTTTTTTTTTTGGTAAAACCCAGAAAGAAATAAATTACATCTTAAACCCTCTAGGATAAGCAACTCCTCTATTATCCGCCTGTAGTGCTTCCCTCACCTCCAAAGGTGGCTGCCTGAACACAACATAATCCTCCTCCAGAGAACAACTCAGTTTAGATAATACGTCTGCACTAAAATTCTCTTCGCGTAACGTATGGATGCACGAGCAAACCCACTCTCGTTTCAACAGCTCTCGGATATCAATAATAAGAGATCCTAGCGGATGGAAAGCAACATCCGCTGATTCAATCAGCTTTAACACCACACTAGCATCAATCTCACAAACAACATTTCTATATCCCTCAACCCAAGCAAGTAAAAGTCCTAACCTCAAAGCATGAAGTTCAGCCACCATATTTGACGTAACACCCAAGTGTGCAGCAAAGCCAACAAGCCACCTACTTGTAGAATCACGAATCAAACCCCCCGCACCAGAAATGCCTGGATTACTACAAGAAGCACCATCCGTGTTCAGCTTAACTGAGGGTGCAAGGGGAGGTACCCAACGGATATGCCGATCATACAAACACGAATCTCTGGCCAAATTTTGCAAAGCACATATCTCACTAGTGGTCATCTGGATATTTCGCACTACATCTAGCTTATCATCACAAGTACCCACCTGGAATGTAAGGCTACATCTACGAGTTCAAATCCGCCAACAAGAGGTAGCAAATAAAATTACATACTTCCAATCATGAACTGCACTATCCAAATGATGCCGAAGCCATTCTTCCAATGCTAAGGAAGAGAACATAGACCAATCCACCCCAGGCAAAACCTGCTCCCAAATACTCCTTGATTCAGTACAATCTCGTAAGACATGTAGAACATCTTCCACAGGCGCACCACACAAAACACATGATGCACTAGCAGCCATTCCCCAATTAAAGCGCAGACCATTCGTTACCAAACGACCACGCCAAGCAAGCCAAAGGAAAAAAATCCATCGTGAAGGGATGTTTAATTTCCACAACCAAGTCAGTTTACCTGATAGATTAATACCAGCCTCTTGCAGCAAATTCATATAGGCTGATCGTGTAGTAAACTTTCCATTAGCTGTACTAGCCCATACATGCGAGTCTTCCAACGCCATAACCCGCGGTAGTGGATAGCGAATAACTTGCATAGCGGTATCTAATGGTAGTTGGGCAAAAATAAGATCAGAATTCCACTGCCCATTCCCATCAATAAAATCACTTACTCGTGCTTCATTGTTCACATAAGGAGGAACCACATCAAAACTCGTCACTATGGGTTTCTCAAGCCAAACATCTGTCCAAAAACAAACATTTGAACCCGAGCCAATGCGCCATTTCAACCCCCTAATTAGCTCCGAGAGGGCACCAAATAAGCCTCTCCACGAATAAGACCACAGGGGCTTACTCACATGAGTCTTGACAAAGCCAACAACATCATGCGGAATAGCATATTTAGATTTTAAAAGCCTTACCCAAAGACTATCCGGCTCCATTAAAAATCTCCAAGCCGTCTTTTGTAGTAGAACTCTATTATGAAACTCCATACTACGAAGGCCTAAACCCCCAAAAATTTTCGGCTTACACACCTCTTCCCAACGAACAAGATGAATTGTTCTCCTGTCTTCACTACCACCCCATAGAAAGCGGCAATCACTTGAGTTTTTTACCAAAGTATAATGCTTTTAAAACTTATTTCTCAAAATAATATAGTTTTAAACTTATTTCCCATTCTATTACATTTTTTGCCATGTCATTGTTTGTGATATTTTTTAGCCTTTTAACGAAAAATATAAACAAAATTAAAAATAAACCCAATTAGAGAAATTACCAAAACCCTAGCTAGAGTTAATTTCTTCCCAATAAACTTTCAAAAGGCCGCCGGATCTTCTCTTTCTTTCTTAGTTTCTTCATCTTCAAATAATCATCTTCTACGAAATGAAGAAAAAAAAAATGTTTCCTGCTATCTTTTTCTCTTTCTCATATATATTGATAGAATAGAACTACCATGTGTATGGCCATGGATATCATGAGATCTAGCATAACGTATATGAACACAGTGAAAGACTTGTTTTTTTTTTTTTTGGCAAGAACACAGTGAAAGAGTTCAGGTGGGTGCATACGTATAATTCCTTTTTTTTTTTTACTTTTCCCGATTTATCATGTTATTTAGAACTAAATTTATTTGACTTTAATAAATGGGATATTTTGAGTTTTTATTCGACCTGATGTTTTGAATTTTAAATTACATAATCAAATCAATGTTTTCCAAGAATTTCTACTAAGAAGATTTGGTATTTCTACAGAGATGAATTAGAGAAAATAATCATACTTATATATATATATTATCAAACTTGAAACAAATTATCTGATCAAAAAGACAACTTGAAACAAAGAAGGATGTTCCGCCAAAAAGAAACAAAGAGAGATGAAGAAGCACAAAGCAAGGGAAAGGGAAATTTCTGGGTTCATCCAAACTGATTAGTTAGGTTTTTTTTTTTGGTGAAATAATTAATTAGGTTTTTGGTTTCCTTTAAACACGGATTTTTTTTATTGGTAACTTCTTTGAAAAAAAACATTTCCTTTTCCTTTCAAAAATTAAAAAATGTGACATGGACAATGACATGACGATAAATATTATAGAATGGAAAATAAATTTAAATCTATTATAGTTTGAGAAATAAGTTTTGAAATCACTATACTTTAGTAAAAAACTCGGGATCACTTGTAATTATCTTATCAATAATTATCCTCTGATGATGTAGTGTTAAGGAACTCATGTTTATTTAAGAAATAAATAAACACACGTGCTAGACTCTCATGTGCACTTCTTCAATCCACACCTTCCTTCCCCTACAAACAAGCTGCCTAGTTGTGCTAGAGCATGGACAACAATATGTTGCCACCTATCCTTTATGAGTTTTTTTTTTTGGCCGAAATCCTTTATGAGTTCAATTACATATTAAATCCAGCTCCTCAAAGGACCGGTAGGGAAAGATTGATTAATTAAGAACAAAACTTTCTTACAGTCGCATTGAGAGAAGCTGTAATTATTGTAACTTTTTTTTTAGGTCCATGAGTTTTTTTTTTTCTTTTGAGTGAGTACATGTGAAATCTTATTACAATCAGAATAAATCTTTATATGCCCAAATATCTAAATGAGAAATCAACTCAAACTAAGAAACTATCATAAATTTTACTCAAAAAAAAAAAAAAACTACCATAAATAAATCACCTACCTACCAAATACACAAATAAACAAATTATAAACTAAACCCACATTCCGTGAGACTTGAACCCAGGACCTCAAGGTACGGACACGGTGCACCTACCAATTGAACTAACAACTCGAGTGCGATCCATGAGTTTTTAATTCTACTATGTATGCATTTGATCTTTGTAACTTTTCAGGGATTTTTCACCATAAGAAGTACCAAACATTCAATATATTTTTTATTTGTTAATCTATTTAGCCAAAATTCTAATAAATCCCGCTGACCGTAGTCTCCCATTTGATAGGCAATCCGTAAATTTCGAAAAGTCTGCAGGTGAAAATTCAATGGGTCCGTAAATTCCAAATTGAGTCGACGGTTTACCTTGGAGATATGTTAGCCACCTCTGTTCCTATTTATTGATAAAAAAAAAGTTCTAATAAATGGGATTTTGGAATCAATTATTTTCATCTTTTGTCCTTTGTACTTCTTTTCCTTTTTGGTTTTGTTTTTCGGTCAGTTTCCATATTCCCCATTCATTAACATGTTTTGTAAAAACAATCTGCCAAGTGTAATTGGAATACACCTTACACAATCCATGTGATGAAAATTGAAAAGACACACGAGATGAAAAAGAACAAGAAATATAATTACTATGCGGTAATTTGTCTCCTTCAAAATCAAAATCAAATAATCATCTCCATCTGTTTATATGTACTTTTGACTATAGCAAAATAGCAAAATGGACATGAAATGATCAGTTTCCAGAATCAACTTCAGAGTTCAGCCTTCTTTCTCAGCATGACAGAAGAGACTATAATGTACAAAAAGTTGCCTTTGTTTTTGGACACATTCACGTAATTCTTACAGGCAAACAAATTAAACCATGCTGCGGAATGCGGATGGATCGATGATGATGATTCGAGGAAGCTAATTAATCAAACTACTGTTGTTGAAAAAATTACTTACAACTTGATATACATATCCTGTGAATACAGAGAAAAAACATGAAATTAATGGCACAACAAATTTCCTGAAGTCTAGAGCTCTGCTCGGCAGAGAAATGGTCTAAGATAAAGTTCGCATTGCAATTTGCAAGCAATATGCCAATATGCATGGTAAAACAAGTAAGAGAAAAATCTGTCGCATTGCGAATCTGAACCCCCGTCCAATGTTAATTATTAGTTGCAAAAATGTCTTCTCTCAACATTTTCATTTATGAAACAGAAAGTAAAATCGACAAAAACACATGATTGATAAGTACTACCTCCGTCCCATATTATCAGTCCACTTCTATTAGGGGAAAAGTGGACAGATAATATGGGACGGAGGGAGTATATCAGAGCATACATATGTTTCTTAGCTTGAACAAATAGGATCGAATAATTAATGCTTTCAAAATTATTAGTAAAACATTTTCGTTTCATATATTAAAAAAATTGGTATAAATGCCACTTTGCCCCTTAAGTTTATAGGGACTGCCACTTTGCACCCAACTTTTTTATTTTGATCAAAATGCACCCTAAAGTTTTATTTTTGTGTCACTTTGCACCCTTCGTCATGGTAGGACAAATGGCTCCATCACGGCAATCCGACGTGGCATGCTACGTGTACCAAAAATAACATGTGGCACGCCACGTGTATAAAGGACACGTGGCACGCCACGTGTATAAAGGACACGTGGCACACCACGTGTTGAAAATGCCACGTGTCATGTGTCATTTTTTGTCCACGTGGCAAGCCACGTTGGACGCCGTGACGGATCCGTTTGTCCTACCGATGACGGAGGGTGCAAAGTTTGCTAAGGAAATTTTCATTGCAAGCAATGGTTAAAACATGTAAAGAAAATCTGTTAGCATGGCGAATTTGAAACCCTGTCCAATGTTAATTAGTTGCTGTAAAGCTTGGAACCTCATAAAAGTGCTCTTAATATTAATGGATTGCGAAACCTCATTAATTAATGGCACAATCAATAAGGGAAATAAACATACCTGATCTGATCATTTACTTTCTATATCTACAAATAGTCAACCATCTGAAGCTCACTGAAGGTGTCCCTTTTGCTCCTTATTACCCTCGCTTTATCGTCTCTTATTTCTAGAACCTGATGAAGACATGTAAAAAAGTCTTCTCTCAACATTACATTCATGAAACAGACAGCAAAGTTAACAAAAGATATGCATATCAAAGCATGTTTCTTAGCTTGAAGTTAAGCACAACATTTATGTATATAGTTCACCTCTGGTCTTGAATTAAGGACTCCACTGGACATTCCCACATCAATGCGCCATATGCTGCAATTGTACTCGCTGCAAACGGAACTTAATATTGATACTAACTATAAAGACCAGTTCCTTGATAGCTTAAAAAATGTTTTGAAGAAAGTTTTCATACCAATTTGCCCCTGAATATTGAGGTGTGTGTCCTACAACCATTCCTTTAGCTCCTACCGCTTGCAGTGTCTCTTTAAGAATAGCATTTATCTGCTAATATTGAACAAAATAATTAATTTTTTAGAACCTCAAGCCACATAAGTACTATAAAAATAGTTTGTTATTACTGGTGTATATACTTGCCTGGCTGATCTGAAAATCTTCCAAGTCTGAAATATCTCTAGAGTATAAGCGATTCCAAACAACGCTATCATAGCCTTTGGTGGCTATAAAGGGCATGTGAGGACTAGTATCCTCATCAATGAGACCTTTCATCCACTGTGATACTTCCATGTTCATCCTCTCCAGGCCATATGCAACTGCGGAAGTACCAAGACTCCTATCAGACATATAAACCATAACAAAGAGAAAAAAAACTTATAACATGATTTTGCTAAACCGATTCAAGCAAAATGAAGTTAATGCTTTTACCATGGCGAGGAAGGAGGCCACCATGACAGAAGATCCAGTCATTAACCTTAAGAACTACAGCATGTCGTGCCAACTCACACGCGAGTGGACCACCTGGTCTAAACAGAACTGATCTGGCAATCACCCCCTTTTGTCTCTGTCCTAATAAATTGATATCCTTGTCAGAAATCCTATCTCATAGATGGAGCAGAGACACAGAAAGTTTCAATTTACCAGATACTCTGTAGGTTATGCAAGTAACTAATACTAATACTGAGAACTTTAGTACCTTTACCAGATTCCATGGACCCCAATTGTTTCTAGACATTTTCTGTTCATCTTTCCACCTTCTAGAAACACTACACCAACCGGCAAATGCTTCCTCCCAGTCATATCCATATTCATTCAAGTATTCCAAGAAATCAGCACACTCGTCAAAAGCTCCGGGTTCTACATATCTAAAATCCCCTTCCACATTCATAGTCTCATGATTTCCATTTACCTGTATCACAAAGAAGACCATGAGCATTCTAATATAGTGACAATTGCAGAAAGCAGACCTCAAAATTATAGAAGTAATCAAGGAGGTTTTGCTAGAACTAGGCATTTAAATAGTCATAAAGATGTTAAATGTGTAAAGAATTAGGCATGCTTCATATGTAAGACTGGATTTAGGTACAAAACCAACTTAAACATCAAAAATTGAGTTAACACGTGCCCTCGCTGTTCAAGTACTTTTAGCACCACATACCTGGAAAACAGCTCCACCTTCAGCCTTTGCCTGTATATCTAATGATCGCAATAAGGATAAGATGGCTATCTCATCATCACCTCGATCAAGCACATCTCCAAGCTGAACCAATACCTACTTATTCAAACAGTAACATAAGCATATTGAACTCAAATTAGAGAGACAATTCCAAATATGGAAGAACTTTTCTACATAAATAAACATGTAAATTTTTGATATATGCTTTGAAAGTAGGAGGGCACAATTCATTCAAAATAGGCAATGAGTTCAGGAGTCACTGCAGAAACATAGCATGCAAGAATGCTTTAACTAATTCTTCAATAAGTAATCAACAAAGAGGAAGATCATACCGAATCTCCTCCTGTCCATAAGTCTTCACCATCAGAACTCAAGACGCCGGCCATCTCAAGTGCACTTCTTGCTTGGTCAAGGTCTCCATGTAGATCTCCAACTATAGTCAAGTGAAGGCATATAAGGATTTGGATTACTTCAAAAAGGATGAACAAAAGAAACATACATCTAAAGTAATGAGCAGATAATGGTAATCCTTTTTCGACTTTGAATATTCATTCTATAAAAGTTTTCTCAGATACTTTAAAAATTGAAAATTACATCTAAAGTAAGCATCAATAATCTTGTGTTAGAGGTTGCACAAATCCACCATTGGCCCTAACATTTTTAAGTCTTTCAAACTACATGCAGCTCAATCATTTAGCCCAAAGTAACTATAAGTTTTACACGTTATAACTCATCAAGGCAAATCTTAGACTGACAGGTGCAAAAGCTAGGATTCAAGATTCAGAAGCAGGCATCTAACCAATAATTATAAAAAGATAAAGACAAAATGGTTCTAATTTTCCTATGATCTCATATAATAACATTGGAAAGTGACTTTGCCTTAGTCCCAAGTCCTTTTACCACCCTCCACCCAATAAGAATTCAAAAAATATACAAAAAAACAGCATTGAAGGATCAAAAAGTAGAACAAAACCAGAAAGATTGAGCATGAATTTCAACATTAAATAACATGCAGTCATAACAATTAACAAGAATAACTGGAAACAGATTACAAGTTAAAAGGAACAAGAACCTGCAATAATACGACGAGCAGGAGCAGAAACAAAAGTGGGAGGACTTCCATGAACCACAATGGGCTTCAAGGCTGTTGCTAAATTACCATTACTAGAAGAAGATGATGATGATGACAAGGAAGTTTCATGAGTAAGCCTTTTGGGGTGTGAAGAAGGTGACAGTGAAAATGAATTCAAGCATAGTGAAGCCATTTCCCTGCCTTAATTTTCTCAGTTTTAAGTTAAACACATAACGAAGAACGAGAAAGAAGAAGGCTCTAGTTTTGGTTTCTTTGCTTAGAATTGCTAAAACTAAAGGAGAGTTTCTCAACCAAGTGTTTGGTTTTTATCTCTGTTCTTTTTTATTTGTTTGATATTTTTTCTGGCTGTGGATGGAGTTTGGACCTTTTTTGGAACCTTTTTATTTTGTCTGATTGTAACGACCGAAGCAATGGACAATTTTGGCCAAAATAATGTAGTAATAATTAATAATGTTTTCAAACTTCAAACAATAAAAAAACGACAGCGTTTAATCTTCCTCGACAACATTGGCGCTTAGCAAACAAGACCAAGAAAAAGCCTTGTCCTTGATTCCTTGCAGCTTTCGATGTCACCGAACAAAACATAAGCATGCTTTAAATAGATCCCTAAAAGTTTAAATGTCTGTAAAATTACAAAACACATTGGTTGATTCTTCGTGTTATCATGTTATGATATGATCATCTATTCGATTTGCGGTAAGAGTATTGTTACATACATGACCCTCCAACTTGTCCCTCCAATTTGTCCCCCATGACGTGTCATCAGAAAATTTACTATAATTTCTAAAATCTTATTCAATAATAGCCTGAAATCAAGAGATTTACCCTCAGACTCTGCATATGTATAACTAGAGGCTAAACCTGGATTTAAGGGGGGCTAAACCTGAATTTAATTTATTTCCTTAATTATTAGGAGGATCAAGTTGGAGGGACAAATTGGAGGGTCAAAAAGAATTATCCTTCCAGTAATTCAACCAATTTGTTCCGTCAAACATTAATTTTTAGAGAATTTAATCCGAGATGAATAAAATTTGGTCAAGTCATTAACTAACGACTCTCTCAAATTAATCACATTAATATGGAAGTACTAATGTGACGCCGACATGGCATTTATTTCATCCTATTTGGAATCAAATTGCCTGAATATCAAAGCTCATTTGCTAAGTGGGGATTAAAAATTTGCTGAAATTTCAAATCTGGAGATTTCAGTACCTTCATGTCAACTAAAAAAAAAACCCAAATTGAAGCCTGCTCCAGAATATGAAATATGGATTATAACTTAGAAACCCATTTTGACAGGCTTCTTTTACCCATTGGAAGCTTTAGACCAGCCCTTCCAAATTTGGGCTTGGCCTGTTTTATTAACAAACATCATTTACAGTTTTCCACCAATTTTCAATATTGAAAATGAGTGTACTAGTAGAAAGAAATCTCATGCCTACCCACCCAAATCAATTTCAAACTTTGTGTCATCATTTTGTGACTCACCACCAACCTATGTCGCATCTTCTTTTCATATATGGTTCCTTGAGCAAAAGTCGAATATTATCTCAAAATTTGTACATGTTTAGCATCAAATCAGCAATATATTAGATACGGTCCAAGATCCTTTTGTATTATCAAATCCAATCCTGTAGGATATCTTTACACTAATTGGGGGCGTTTCAACTTATTGGATTGTAGAAATTTTCAAGTCTAAAAAGAGATTCCAACTCATATGCGATTTGATCTATCGTTTTATTTTCTCTCCTTAGGTTCTTTCTAGTAATCATTCTTGTTTATAAAAGCAAGAACTTGTTTCCATATTCTTTATCAAAATGAAATTGAAAACAAAAAAACTTTGATTGTAAGAGAACGCCACTAGATTAAATCATGTCGTTTTACATTGTGACTTGTAAGAGAGTGAACCGTGAGAGGAGGGTCCCCGGATGTGTATCAAAAGGATCTTCTCCGACAGAAGTCAGTAATATTCTTATGTGTGTCGATGGGGAGTTTTAGGCATATATGTGAACTTATAAGTCATACCTAGACTATATATACACCTTAAATGAGGCTTGGACCTTTGATAGCCTCTTTGTGTCTAGTGGGTCTTGATGGGCCTTTGGGCCTGGTTAATGGATAGTTGGGTCTTGGGATGACTTTCGTACGACTAGTTTTCCCCATAACTAGAGAGTGTGTGAATGAAAAAAAATCATATCGTTGGAGAGTTTTGCCTATAATAAGTTATTCCGACTCGAATAGGATTAATCGTAAACTTAAAGAAAATGAAAAAAAAAAAAAAGATATACGACATGAAATGGAAATGGAAATGAAAATGAAGGTACCTATATATGCAAGAATCTAATGGTGAGAAGAAAAGAAAAGATTTTGGTGGTGAAGCACATGGAGGAAGATCAGGTCTATGCTTCCGGCATGAAGTGAAGGATAGCTGGCTATGGCTAGAAATAGAGTAATAGAAGCGCAATGGAAGCCTCGAAATAGGCTGAAAAGCTGTCAAATGATTAAAGACTATATCGCTCTCGATGCTCAAGCATATATAGATTGCCGGACGTTGAAGCCAAAACTTGTAACATTTGAGCCCCCTACCACCATCCAATTTACCAGCATTTGATCTTTCTTACATTTGTCAATCGATTGTACCAAGCTACTATCAATACCTTGTCTATATATAATAAATCTTTCTATATGTTCAGAACGTAGTTATAAATTATGAAAAGCCTAGCTTCGTGTAGCAATCGAGGAGGGAGTACTGTCAGTTTTTGTAAACAAAAAAACATTTTCAAAGTTGTTTGTTTCTAAACGAATTTTGGTAACCATTATTTTCTCCATTTCACGGTTCTTTTTTACTTGTCTAGGGCTTCATCAATTTGGAGCAACATGAGTATTCAAAATTTCAAATACAGTACGCTTCTGTATTGATATTTTTTTTAAAACAAGCAAGAATCAATTAACTAGCTATGGCAAAAACTACAAGAAAAAGCAACATCCCTTGTATCTGCATCCAACAGGTTCTTCATATCATCTGGTGGTTCAAGTCGTAGCTAGCCTATAGTCCAATCTCACATTCGGCATTAGCCAACCAATATGATTCTCTCAAATATCACCAAAGTTATAGTAATATGTAAGGGACAAAACCAAAGTGACCAAACCCATGTTAGATACAAATTTTCTTTTCATAACAACAACGTTAAATTTGGTTGACACTTTGAATAGACAATCCAAAAAAAAAACTAGTATACTTTGTTAGATGTATAAATAAATTAATTAATTAAAAAGAAAGGACATAAAATGTGAGGTAAGAATGATGAGAATCGAGAAGAGTTTCTGGAGGGCCGTCAAATGCATGGTTGGAAAAACTTTGCCAATTGGCCATATTTCGCCACCATCAAGACGAGGCTACGGCCAGGGGCCCAGGGCGCCTGATCCGGCTCTGCCGTTAGTTGTATTGCTAGAATTCGGACAAGTGGGAGAGCAAATGTGAGAAGACTGTCGGGAGCCCCTGCCCCACTGCTAATTACAACTTGATCAATACTCCATTTTCCATCTTCTTTTTCCCCTCTGTTTTCCTTTCCTTGCTCATTTGATTTGATTTATATGTACTAGTATTAAGTTTAAGCTACAAAAATCACATTAATGAAATTATTATGAATTGAAATTGAAATGGGACAATTTTGGTGCATGTATGCGCCACTATGGGAAGAGCTAAAGAGGGCCAAGTTGAGGAGTGAAGCCTGTGGCTCCACGTGTAATTAAATTTTAGTTCATGAATAAATAATAAGGTGATTTGACACAATTAAATTGGTGTGCCCTCTGCCCATATGATGGATTCTTGATGTTGCTTGGCCGTGGGCATAGCCAGCCGGCTTAGCTTCATGCCCCTTATTGACCGAGGGCCCTCTTTTTACCTCTTTTAACTCCTCAACTTGGTTTATTAACCCATTGCTATTGGGCTCTCCTACGTACCTTCCCCATCTTTCTCTTATCATCTTCACATTTTTCTTTCTTGCAACAATAATAAATAATGATTTGGTAAAATTGACATCAGATATTTGATCTGATAGTAGAGTGTTGAACTTGCACAATTCTGATAGATAGTGTTAGATCTCTAATATCCTCCGGTAAAAAAAATGATTTGATTAAGTTTCTACTCAAAGAAGGATCCAAATGTTTAAATGAAGTGTGTTAGCTAGCTAGTAATTGCAAATGGAAAATTTTAAATTTGTCAAAATGGAAGAGAAGTAATTCCATTTATATATGTTTAGTTTAGAATAAAAGAGTTTGGTCTGATCTGATAGTAGATAGATAATCTAAGAAGATTATTGAAAACGGAGTAGTACTCAAACTTTTTAGTATTATATGAGTTTATACTCCATAACTTTAGCTTCATGCCCCTTATTGACCGAGGGCCCTTTTTTACCTCTTTTAACTCCTCAACTTGGTCTATTAACCCATTGCCATTGGCCTCTCCTACCTTCCCCATCTTTCTTTTATCATCTCCACATTTTTCTTTCTTGTAACAATAATAAATAATGAATTGGTAAAATTGACATCAGAAATCTGATCTGATGGTAAAGTGTTGAACTTATACAATTCCGATAACTAGGAGTTAAATCTATAAAATCCTCATATAAAATAAATGATTTGATAAAATTTCTACTCAAAGAAGGACCCAAATGATTAAATGAAGTGTGTTAACTAGCTAGGGAATTGCAAATGGAAAATTTTAAAGAGAAGTAATTCCATTCATTTATAAACAGTTTAGAATAAAAGAGTTTGGGTTTTCAATTTCATCAATTAGCTAATCTAGTAGATATATAAGAGTAATCTAAGAAGATTATTGAAAACGGAGTAGTACTCAAAATTTTAGTAGTATTATTATTATAATAATAATAATAAGTAACTTTATATGTGAGAGCATGAGTAGGACCCATGAAGTGTCATAATTAAGAGGCCAAAAAAGGATCTCAAAGGTAGTAGATTTAACCTTTTCGTCAGAGTCAGACTGAGGGAAGCAGGGGAAGAAGTCTAAGAAAAGGAATAAAAGGAAGAAATAAGACCAAAATGACCAGATTTTGGTTTTTTTTTTCTCAACGGAGCAAAATTTTAAAGCAATGGTTAATAATAACATTAACAGGGGAATTGATGCGGTGCCTGGAGAGGACTGTGGACTGTGGTGGGAGTCAGAAGCTGTGTGGGGTTGAGGGGGCATTAAAGTCCTTTTAATGTAATGTCCCAAAAATTATTTATGAAATCCCAGAGATGGAAAAAGAAAGAAAGGCCCCCATGGCTATGGCTATACCTCGAAGTTGGAGAAATGGGAGAGTCTGGAGCCTGAACCCCTGGGGACCTGAGACTTCTGTCACCTTCTCTGCACACACACTGTACTGAATAAAAGAAAGAAAGAGAAATTGGGTCTCTCTCTCTCCAATCAGCTGCCTATAGGGTCTAAAAGTCTATCAACTCTAAGCTATGGAAATCTATTCTAAAAGTAACAAAAAAGTGTAGAAAAAGGCTGAGAAGGAGATTGTTGAACTTGAATGTTGATTGTTGAAGGATTTATGGTGCAAGTGCCGAGGCATCCCCCCTCTCCCCTTTGAGTCAGAGGAAGCAATTAAAAAACGAGAGCATGAAATGAGACCGGAGCCCAAGCTTAACTATGCTAATTATAAGGTGTAATCGAGTTCAAGTCGAGCTGAGTAGTCATTTATTCGAGCTCGATACAAAATTCGACTGAATCTGAGTTTGATGAGTTCAAAACTTAATTGAAAAATTTATTTTTAGTTGAAACTCGAAATCGAGTACGACATGTGTATGTATATATATAAATTTTAATTAAATACTCTCTCCCATTCAAAATAAGTGCAACACTAGGAATATTACACAAACCAATACAATAATTAATTGGTTTTAAATTTAGTAAAAAATCACTTAAAATGACATTCTTACCCTTCAAAAAAATTCTTCTCTCCCTTCCCAACTTTCCAAGATAATTAAAAATTCAACTACCTAACCAAAACAAGTAGGGATAGATATGGAAAAATATTACAAATTACATTGGGTTTATAAATGTTGCACTTAATATGAATGACTACAAATCTTGAAATGTTGCACTTATTTTGAATGGGAGGAAGTATAAAATATGATATGTATTGAATAGTTTAACAAGTATCCAATTAAATATCTATGAATTCGAGTTCAACTAGATGATCGAGTCGTTGAATTCAAATTTTCTTTAAATCGAATTAAAATAGTTGTAAATAATCCTGTATCACTTATACAACTTACTAATACTAACATTTAGTGCTTTCCATACTAATGTTTGTAAATGGAAAGAGATTTTAGTCACTTGAAACTACTATATGAATTAATCAAAATTCGGTGTAATTAGTGAATACCAAAACTTTATAAAATATGCATATATAGGTTGCTTTACATGCAAAATGTGCTCATATAAAGTCATAAAATATATGAGAGCGAGCTTTAATTTACTTTGGGTAAATTCTAGATTGATTAGCTTAATTTCAAAATATTATCATGAACTAGAAATAATGGTACACTTTTGGGGACAATATTCTTGACTAATGGCTTGACAGGTAAGATTGACAGAGAAAGAAAAACTATATAAAAAGGTACCTTTGAAACCCTTCAAATTTGAGTTAATTTAATTGGTAGAGATGATAAATTTCTCTAGTGAAATGAAAGGGTAGGAGAGTGATTCACATTTTGCCGACTGCAAAAAGGGGGGAAGGCCGGGGATTAGATTAATTAATGATGATTATATTGAATAAATGTGGGAAATGTACATTTGTGTGGGGGATTAGGATTGTTATTTTTCCAAAATTGTAAATAAATAAAACTCAACAAGTGATGTTGGGAGGGTTAATGGAAGTCCGTGGACCTTTGGGGGCAATGATGATTGACCCACCAATGTTTTAAACTTTTTATCTATAATATATTAAGTAATTAAATCACTTTCCTTAGCTTTTTCACCTACTTTTTGCCGAAAAATACTCCATATACACACACAAATAACAAATACAGTATTATAATTATAATATAATATATACTCCCTCCATCCTATATTATATGTCCATTTTTCCCCTAAAATCTTGTCCCAAATTATCTATCCCTTAACCACTTTTAAGATAAAATTTCCTGATTAACCTCTATTTAATTTTTCTCGTAAATATAATACTGTGATAATGAGAGAGAGTTCACCATAAAAATAATGGGAGAGAGAAAGAGGTAATATGGGTAGAATGGCTAAAAAGTCTATAAAATTTAACAAATTGATTGATTTTCTTAATATGTGTGAAAAAAAAGAAATGAGACAGATAATATGGGACCAATTTTTTTAATATGTGTGAAAAAAGGAAATAAGACAGATAATATGGGACGGAGGGAATATAATATAATAAGTGTTATAAAAAATTAATATAATAAGGAATAAATATTCCACTTCTATTTTGGAATTTGGAGACTTTAAAACACCATTTCTCATCATATCATATCAGATCATGGCGTTTGATGAAATAATAACTAGCCCATATAGACAATACAAAGAAACTGCCATTTACCGACGGCTGAAAAATAGCTAAAAACGGTCAGAATCCGTTGGTACATTCCATATTTACCGACGGAATCTTACCGTAAGTATAACTTCCGTTGGTAAATGGCAATTTGTTTGTAATGAGAGTAATCATTCCAAAATAAGTTTCCTTCACATTATCTATTTTTCTTTATATATACTTTTTCACATATGAAAAAGATTCTTTACCAATAAATAAAAATGGTGTAGACTTCGGCGCTCCCGTTGTGGTACTCCCACTTTTGGATGTGACGCTCCCAATGATTTCTGACCATTGGATTTAATATCTAATTTCCTTACCGTCCGATACAATAAGTTTTAACCTGCTAAACAGGTTTTAAAAACCTTTTGGACTGAATTCGTATGTGGTTGTCCTCGTGATAGATCTTTACACCTTTTTTATTCCACCCATTGATATCAACAAAATTTTTTTCTTAAGTTTTTATACGTTGTATATTTTGGGGAAAATATACGAATTGAATGTCAAAAACTTAAAAAAAAAATTTATTGATATCAACGGGTGGAATAAAAAAGGTGTAAAGATCTATCACGATGACAACCACATACGAATTCAGTCCAAAAGATTTTTAAAACCTGTTTAGAAAGTTAAAACTTATTGTATCGGACGACGGTAAGGAAATTAGATATTGAATCCAATGGTCAGAAATCGTTGGGAGCGTCACATCCAAAAGTGGGAATACCATAACGGGAGCGCTGAAGTCTACACCAATAAAAATATAGGGAAAAGGGTTTCTTGGATAGGTTATTTTTTTTAAATCGCTGCTCTCTATATAGTTTTTTTTTGGTACCGAAGCAAATGGCTGCTCTCTATATATATACTAGTATAATATAATATAATAATTAGTCTTGTGTATAAATAATAAATATATTAAAGCTTTGTATATATATTCTTAAAATGTTCAATGTAAGGATTCAAATTAACATCAGCTAATTAAGTGGAATTATACATGTCAATTCTTATATGATAATGTTATCATGATTTATATATTAGGCATTCACATCATGATGATTTTTGAATTCCCGTAGTCTAATTTAGGAACCTTACACTTTCAGTCAAAAAATTTAGGAACCTTACACACAATTCGTTTTGTGTTCATTAACTAATTCTTTTTTTGGTAAACAAAATTAGGAACTTAATTAATCGTTCATTAACCTATGAGCTAAGTTTAATCTCAAAACTAAAGTGACGCTGCAGCATATTCGACTTTGGTCACCAGCATTAATGATCTTGTTACTATTTTTTTGAGGGAAAATCTTGTTACGTACTATTATTAGTAACTTTTTTGTAATATACGTACGGCGTCATAATTCTTAAGCATTTTTCAGTTTGATAGTCATGCTTAATTACCATGAAAAAACTTAGAAGAGTCCGTACGGGGACTGTCCTGGGGCTTTCCTCATAGTAACTTTGCTCAATAAAAGAATTCGAGAAATTAGGGTTTGCCCCCCGGCAAATCTGCAATAGTGGGAAGAAAATTTTGTGGTTTTTTCCTTGGTCACGTATAATCCACGTACAATCCACTACCTAATAATGCTGAAATGCATAGCATAATGTAGTCGGCAGCGTATAAATTAAGAAAGATTGATGCAATGATTAATAAATATTATTTTTTTAGGGAATTAATATTATTACTATTATATTATATATGCTCTTATCAAATTGGCAACTAAATTAAAGTACTGTAAAAACCGTCCCTCCACAAAACTTCCCATATGAAAATTTTACTTAGTCTAATTAATAATAATAAGAAATAGTAGTAGTAAAAAGTATATATATATATGTAATTATATATATATATATATTATATATTAAGATTGATGATGAAATTGTGTTATGTATAGATTTTCATGCTCCAATAGAAAGTGGGTCATGCCCCCCACGTCCCCTTCTTATAAATACTGGCAACCCCACTTCTTTTCTTCCTCACCATGTGAGCTCTTAGCTCTGAGATATAATTTCAGAGAGCCCCACTACTTCTTCACAAAACACGGTTTGAATTTGATTTATTATATCTCACCTCTTCAAAACCTAGTATTTAAGCAGCTTCTTTACTTCTCTCATGGAGATATGGGGGAGTTGGAGCTAGCTATGCTTTGTTAGTAAACAAAAGTAGGGGAGAATCTGTAAAGCTCAGGAGGGATAGCGCCGTCTCGATCGAGGGGTTTTAATATATCATCGATCGATCGATGGCGCTATCTATCCTGAGTTTCATGGCTTTTTCCTGCTATATACATACATCTGGTGCAGTTTCAGCTTTGTATATATATATCAGCTAATTTTTTGGTATGTTCATTGTATTTCTTCCATAATTAGTTGATTTACTTTTTTTAGGTTTTACATCTGTGAATTAAACTCAAGTTTTATTGATTGTTGTTTCTAATCTGTGTATAAATAGCAAGGTTATTAAGGTAACTGATCTTCTTACTTTGGAGTTTGTAAGCTTCTTTTCTGCTACCCTTTTGTTTACTTATATATTATAGCTGCAGGGCTTCCATGGAGATGTAACCAATTGGAGAACTGATCATGATCTTTGGAATCGTCTGCAAAATAAAAAGAGCTGGGATTGATCTTTGGATTTTTCTTCTGATTTTTCTATTGTTTTACTTAATTAGAATTTCTCAGCTAGATTTTAATTGTTTCACCCAAACTCTGGCTTTTGTTTCTTTTATCACCATATCTGCAGATTTTGTACCATACTGCTGTGTATTCTTATTAAGACAAAATCATGTATTTCCAGTATCAATCTTGCCTTATACCCAAAGACAATTTTGGCATGATTTCCTTATAATATACTACTATAATATAATATATATACAGCTTCTCGACAACTTTGGGTTTTCATCATTTTATCAAGACATGCTTAATTAATTAAAATTACTAATTTTTAATTTGGACCTTCTCGACAACGTCCTTGTTTGGTAGTAATGAAAATTTTTTAATGGTGCCGTACGTTTGATCTCCATGGATGCTTTATATATATATCCATTATTGTGACCAAGTTTTTCATGGACAAGCCATAATTTAAAGTAAACCTAAAGAGCTTCCAGGCTTTTCTTTTCCAGCTGCTATATATATAATTAATCCCAGAAAGCTCTAGTGTTCGCAGATATATCAGAAGCTAGGGTTTTTTTTTTTTAATACTTTGACTTAAATATTGTTTGCAGGCTTTTTAGTTTCTGTGGATGTTGACTCCTTTTTTTCCGACCTCGTTCAGGTCACGGTCTCGTCGCTTTCTTTTCGTCCACAAATTCTTCTTCTATTTTTTTTTATCAATTATATTTCTTCATGATCATCATTATAATATATATATATATATATATATATAATTATTTCATGCAAATTAATGCCTTAATAATTAAATTAAAAAGAATTATCAATTCTTGTTAGATTATGATGGTGAAGTTGACTTTTAAAATAAAATTGCAATTCTTTTATGTAACGTAGCTATCCGTTGCCTGTATAGATGCAACGGAGAGATCATGCGGTTGGCCATTAGAGGCCACCACAAGTGTACGTTTGGGATGAAATTTAAATTAAATTAAGCTTTTGAGTGCGAGTTTTAAGAGATTTGATCTCACTTTAGGGTACATGGTTTGTCTTAACTGTATGGGAACAATGGAACCAAATCTTCTGTTTATCATCTTCATGAATATATATTATTCCCTTAATATATAATAATTTAATTAATCTTCTTCCACAACAAGGTGGACAATGTGCTTCAACAGGAACACCCACCTCTCTCTACAGTTAATTTCTGAATTTAATCACACTTTCATTTCATCATCATCACCAGCATCATCATTACAATATATTATCTTCATGATCATTACAATATATATAATACTATAATACTATATGTTTATGACAGCTAGTGTATAACAGTTATATTATATATAACTTAAGGAGTAATTCAATGTTATAGTAGAAGATATTTAACATTTTATTATTGGATGTATAGGGCATAGTTCATGAGTGAATTCAGTTTGCTGCTTAATCTGTTAATTAACCGCAAAGCTCAATCAATCTAATTTATTGGGTATCATGATCCAGGATCGATGTAGCTTTCAACTTAATTAGTATAGTAGGGTTGAGACTTGAATTTTCTTTCCGTGGCATGGGCCTTAGAGAGCAACAACTATATCTAGACTTTGATATATGAATTTATATCTCCCATTTATTCACTCTCTGATGCTTGGACACAAATTCAAAGGAATATATGTCCACCTGATGAGAATGATCTGCACCTCTTCAGGGACAACATATTTATTTCAAAATTCAATGTTAGTACCACTATAGTCTATATGGTAATTTTTTTTTTAACCATATAACTTTAGTGTGTGTTTGGGATGAACCCTACTGTTTTCATAATCGGACCGGGCGGTATGATCGGTACAACCAAAATTCGTTGGCCTCTTCGGTTCGTTAGACTGAGAGAACCGTACGTAGGTTAAGTCAACAAACGGCAAGAATTGATTGGACCAACTGGTCCGACCGAATTTGGATTGGGTTTTGAACTCAAGACCTTATGTATAAAAACAATAGAGTTTTTACCATCATACCAATACCAGACATTTCGAAGTGATATAAGTTTACCATATATATAATATATAAATGTAAAATAATAATTAATCGATCAAAAGTGACCATTGAATCGCCAAAGGGTTGAATCGGCCGGGTCAACACCTTGACCTTTAATCGATTCACTATCCGGTCCAGTTATGAAAACATTACTAGGAGGATGGTCAGAATCGCCATGAATTATTAACAGATTAAGTAGTGGTACAAGGCGGAATTTTTTTTAAGGGGTGAAAAGAGGACGGGACTCAAGCCGACACCCTTACATGATCTCTCTAATTTGTTGACCATCAAGTCAAGGGAAAGGAGTCAATTTGTGTTTCATGTAACATTTTACAGGGCCAAAATTTAGGTTGGGGGGATATGGAGATGGGCTCCATGTGTTAGGTGGGGCATTTTCTTCTTCTTGTTTCAGCGTTGTACCCTGACAAGCTGGCGGCTATGTTGCAGCTGATCCATAATAAATCCTCCTTAATTCCCAAAGCAGAAGCATAACAGTCGCCTTGTTTTTAGCTGCTCTGCCTTTAATTTCTCTTCCCCTCTCATAATTCAATTTCTACTAACCATTGCTTCCTCCTGTGGTGGTACCCCATTTCTCCCATCCACAAGAAAATAGCAAGCAAAAAAAACAACAGATAAAATTAAGATTAAGAAATTTAAAAGATTACTCAGTTCATGAATTTGAAATTTAATTAATCCATACAGAGTATATTGGTAGCCAATAGCAAAAAGTATAGAAGAAATTAACTACACAACTTATAATTGTAAGGCAAAGAAGGATTTTATTTAATTTCTTTTTAGTGTTTAGAAGTAAAGAAAGGAAAAGGGTGTTGTAAATTGTAATTAAGCTCAAATTCGTGCATGTTAAGGAAAAACCAAGAATTATACGTCTCCCATTGTCCATTTCGTCTGCTTATTATACGAGAAATTTTAATAAGGTTAATTTGTTAGGATTTTCCCAGATCGTTTCAGCTTTACGGCTCATTGGGTGGCAAGGCCATTCACAGGCCTACCATAATCACGAAATGGGAATTCATACGGCGGCTAAGTTCCAGACCTCCGGCCGAGGCACGGCGGCTCTGCCATTGGTATGCGTTAGAATGCATGAAAGTCAATCTTTTGGTATTTTCTATGGCCAAAACCCTCTGAAATTCTCCTTCAATGTGGTCCTTGCCGCTCTTGTTCTGGTCATTATGATCACTCGAACCCTTCGATTTTTTCTCAAGCCTCTCAGAGAGCCTAGATTCATTGCTGAATTACTTGTAAGTATCTTAATTTTCTCTTTGTTTTTTTAATCTTTCTTCGTCATAATTTCATACTAATAAGGTTTTTTTTTTGGTTTCAAGGGTGGGATTCTCATTGGACCCTCTGTTTTGGGCAAGAGCCAAACCTTTACCAATCTGTTTTTTCCCCTGAATTGCGCTTTCGTGTTTAGGAACATCGGAATTATGGGATTTATGCTATTTCTTTTCATAAGTGGAGTCAAAATGGACCTTGGATTGCTAAAAAGATCTGGAAAAAAACACTTTTACATTGGCTTCGTCAGCGTTTTTATTCCTCTCATAGTGGTGACTATTGTTGCTTTACTTACACGAAAATCAATGGATAAAGAACTTGGCTTACCTTCTTCAATTGGAGGAATTGCTTCATCATTGGCCGTAACAACATTTCCAATTCATTATTGTGTTCTTCAAGAACTAAACCTTCTTAGTTCCGAAGTTGGGAACATGGCCTTGTCCATTGCTCTGGTTAGCGACGCCCTTGGGATGAATTTCGTCGTCGTTTTTGAGGCAATGAAACAAGGCGAAATTGGGAGTCGAGATGCTATTTTGTATATGGTTTCTTTGATTGTTCTTGGAGCTTTCATGATGACGGCCGTTCACCGAGCAATGATTTGGATCATTGAAAAAACTCCCGAAGGAGAATCGGTGGATCAATTTTATGTGGTTGGGATTTTGCTTGCGGTGTTTGTTATGGGATTTTTGACGGACATGTTTGGGATAGCCATTGCTAATGGGCCTTTTTGGCTAGGATTGTTAATTCCAAATGGACCGCCGTTGGGTAAAACATTAGTAGAGAGGAGTGAGACGATTATAACGGAAGTTATTATGCCTTTTTCATTTGCTTTTATTGGACTCAGCACGGATTTTTCTGCCATGTTTGAAGCTGGTTGGTCGAATTTGGGACCGTTGTTTGCCATGGTTATTGCCGGTTATTTGTCGAAGTTCCTCTCTACTCTGTTTGCTTCTTACACGGCATCTTTGCCATTGAAAGATTGTCTTGCTCTCAGCCTTGTTTTGAGCTTGAGAGGTCAAGTTGAACTTCTTCTATACGTGCATTGGGTGGACAAAAATGTATGTTAAAACTTGTTTTTCTCTCTACTTATTAACTTTTTTGCAACTATTGCATTATGGAAGTTTTGTCTCGAGAACTTCAAATCAGAATGTTTTGCTTTTTAAATTTTCAAATTTAAGACATTTTGCCCCGTAAACTTCCCTAATTCGAGATATTCACCCTAGACGGAGGGTATGAATTATTCTGAATTTGGGAAGTTCATAGGACAAAGTTGTCTCGATTTTAGTTTGTTATCATAGACTAAATTAGTCTTTCTGCCTCTAGAACTTCAAATCGGAATGTTTTGCCCCTTAAATTTCCAAATCCATAACATTTTGCCTCGTAAACTTCTCAAATTCAAGACATTTACCTCAAATGGGGACAAATTGACTTGAATTTGTGAAGTTTAGGAGGTAAATTGTCTTGATTTTAATTTGGGGTAAAGTGTATAATTCAGGGGAAAAAAAAAAGGCTAATAAGCCAATTATCATATCTCATGTATTTTTTCACCATATCTGATCATGTTGGCTTCTTACAATAAGCAGATCATAAAGTTACCGGCTTTCACAATGCTGATATTCCTAACATTGGTGTCAACGGGAAGTCTTTCACCATTGATAAGCATTTTCTACGATCCTTCAAAGCCTTACATGGTAAACAAGAGGAGGACAATTCAACACACGGCTCCCGAAACAGAACTTCGGATATTACTCTGTATCCAAGACAAAGAAAGTGTTCCAAGCCTTATTAACCTCCTCGAAGTCTCGTATCCGACTGTCCGAAGTCCTTTCGATGTTTCAGCTTTTCACATTGTCGAACTCGTCGGCCGTGCCAACCCATTGTTCATAGACCACGAGAATTCGGAATTAGAAGACCTTTCCAAGAGATTCCCAGATTCCGAAACGATCCAAAATGCTCTAAAGCAATATCAAGAAAGGAGAGATGAATGTGTAAAACTCCATCTTTTCACAGCTTCGACAGCGAAAAGAACAATGTACCAGGATGTCTGCAAACTTGCCTTGGTAAGCAAGGCAGCTATCATAATTCTACCATTTCACAAGGAGAAAGTTGGTGACATTAATACCGTAACAGAACATTGGGGTGCAGGGCAACATTATTTAAACATGCATGTCTTAACCAATGCACCATGTTCTGTCGGAGTTTTAATCGACAAGTCAAATCGATATCACCTTCCGGTATCTCGATCATTTCGAGGCACCGGAGAAAACTTCATCGTGCTATTCCTCGGCGGCGCCGACGCCAGAGAGGCTCTTGCTTATGCAGATAGGATGGTCGGAAATCCAAATGTTTCCCTCACTGTAATAAGATTTCTTTCTTCGAACGGTGAAGGGGATGATGAAAGAGAGAAGAAGCTTGATGATGGAGTTGTGACTTGGTTTTGGGTGAAGAATGAAACAAACAACAGAGTAATTTACAGAGAAGTGGTGGTGAGAAATGGGGCGGAAACGGTGGCGGGGATTCAGGCAATGACGGAGGAGAATTATTATCATTTATGGATTATGGGAAGGAAACAGGGGATTAATCCAAGGCTTTTGGAAGGAATGTCGACTTGGACAGAAAATAAAGAACAGCTTGGGATTATTGGCGATTATGTTGCGTCTGCTGATTTTCCTGCTGCGGACTCTGTTTTGGTTGTGCAACAGCAAATCTTAAGAGGCCAAGGCGCCGCCATTTCAACTCCTTCACGAAGTTCTCTGCGCCGCTGGTTAAATAATAAACTATAGGAATCTAAATTCGAATCTATGAAATTAGAGTTTCCACACAGCAAAATTGAGCTTAGATGTAATTAATTAGCAGTAATTAATTATTTTTAGGACTTAAGTGATCAAGCAAATTATGTTAAGTGTAAGTATGAGCTTTGTATCAAATACGGCATATACAAATACAATGTATATATACACAATAAAACAATACATTTTCATACTAGTTTACTTTTTCCTTTTTGTTTTTATTTGTTTGAGATTTATGTTATTATACTATAAATGATCAATTTCTATATACCAGTAATTTGTCACGTGTTCTATATGTGGGGTTGAAGTTTTGATTGAAATATATTTTAAGTTACATATTGTGCAATATAATGTCAATGTTAATTTGAAAAGATTAAATTTTTCTAAATTTTTAGAGATTATTGAGAATAAATAAATTAAATTTTTGTTTCATATTTTTGAATTAATTTCTAATTAAATCGAAACAAGATTTAAATACTCGTAAAAACAAATTCTTAAATCCAACATGTCTGAGATTATTTTAGATAATATAGATATTTTTAGAAGTCTCGGCGCAAAAAATCATGCAAAACTGAGGCGGGGCCCAGAATGCGTTTTTAGCAAAATACCATGAAGGTAAACATGACCCGAAAGATTTATTATCAGTTTTTGGCAAAAATACTCATAATATATATATATATATATATAATATTCAACGCCAAAAAGATTGGAGAACTTTTCACGCTTTTAATATCGTTTTTCATATTTTTCTTAATTAATTTATAATTAATACATGATTAGTACATGATGGTTAGTACATGATTTCGGCTAAAATTTTGCAGAAGTTGACCCCAAAAGTTTTTCCTCAATTTTTTGCAAGAATATTCACAAAAAATATACAGTTCAACGCCAAAAAAATTGAAGGGTTTTTTCACGCTTCTAATATCATTTTTCTATTTTTTCTAAATTAATTTCTAATTAAATCGAAAAGAAATTAAGATGCTTGTAAAAATAAATAATTAAATCCATTGTGACTGAGATTTCGTTAGATGAATATAGATATTTCAAGGAGCCTTTCTGCCAGAAATCATGCAAAATTGAGTCGGGACTCCGGAACGTGTTTTTAGCAAAAAATCAATTGAAATCGGAACACGATTTCGATAAAAATTTTTCAACAATTGATCCGACAAGTTTTTCCTCAATTTTTTGCCACAATACTCAGAAAAATATATAATTCAACGCCAAAAATCTGAAGGGTTTTTTTCACTCTTCCGATTTCGTTTTTCTATTTTTTTCAAAATTAATTTCTAATTAAATCGAAAAAAATTAAGATCCTTGTAAAAACAAATCAATAAGTCCATAGTGACTGAGATTTGGGTAGATGAATATAGATATTTAAAGGAGTCTTTCTGCCAAAAATCAGGCGAAATTGAGCCGGGGCTCAGGAACGCGTTTTGAGTCAAAAACCGTGATGGTTACTACATGATTTCAGCTAAAATTTTGCAAAAATTGACCCGAAAAGTTTTTCCTCAATTTTTTGCCACAATATTCACAAAAAATATATAATTCAACGCCAAAAAAATCGAAGGGTTTTTTCACGCTTCTAATATCGTTTTTCTATTTTTCCGAAGTAATTTCTAATTAAATCGAAAAAAAATTAAGATGCTTGTAAAAACAAATCATTAAGTCCATTGTGACTGAGATTTGGTAAGATGAATATAGATATTTTAAGGAGTCTTTCTGCCAAAAATCATTCAAAATTGAGACGGGGCTCAGGAACGCGTTTTTAGCCAAAAACCGTGATGGTTAGTACATGATTTCGAATAAAATTTTGCAAAAATTGACCCGAAAAGTTTTTCCTCAATTGTTTTTCCATAATATTCACAAAAAATATATAATTCAACGTCAAAAAAATTGAAGTATTTTTTCACACTTCTAATATCGTTTTTCTATTTTTTCTGAATTAATTTATAATTAAATCGAAACAAAATTAAGATGCTTGTAAAAACAAATCATTAAATCCTTTGTGACTGAAAATTGGTTAGATAAATATATATTTTTCAAGGAGTCTTTCTTTCAAAAATCATGCAAAATTGAGCTTGGACTCATGAACTCATTTTTATCCAAAAACCGTGATGGTTAGTACATGATTTCGGCTAAAATTTTGCTGAAATTGACCCCAAAAGTTTTTCCTCGGTTTTTACCACAATATTTACAAAAAATATATAGTTCAACCCTAAAAAAATTGAAGGATTTTTTCACGCTTCTAATATCTTTTTTCTATCTTTTTCGAATTAATTTCTAATTAAATCGAAAAGAAATTAAGATGCTTGTTAAAATAAATAATTAAATCCATTGTAAATTAGATTTCCTTAGATGAATATAGATATTTCAAGGAGCCTTTCTGCCAGAAATCATGGAAAATTGAGTCGGGCCTCAGGAATGCGTTTTTCGCAAAAAACCGTGATGGTTAGTACACGATTTCGACAAAAATTTTGCAAAAATTGATCCGATAAGTTTTTCCTTAATTTTTTACCACAATACTCAGAAAAAAAAAAATTTAACGTCAAAAAATTTAAGGACTTTTTCACGCTTTTGATTTCGTTTTTCTATTTTTTCCGAATTAATTTTCAATTAAATCGAAACAAAATTAAGATGCTTGTAAAAACAAATCACTAAATCCATCGTGACTGAGATTTGGTTAGATAAATATAGATTTTTCAAGGAGACTTTCTGCCAAAAATCATGCAAAATTGAGCTTGCGCTCAGGAACTCGTTTTTAGCCAAAAACCGTAATGGTTAGTACATGATTTCGGCTAAAATTTTGAAGAAATTGACCCCAAAATTTTTTCCTCAATTTTTTGACACAATATTCACAAAAAATATATAGTTCAACGCCAAAAAATTTAACGGTTTTTTCAAGCTTCTAATATCAATTTTCTATTTCATTTCTAATTAAATTGAAACGAAATTAAGATGCTTGCAAAAACAAATCATTAAATCCATTGTGACTGAGATTTTGTAAGATGAATATAGATATTTTAAGGAGTCTTTCTGCTGAAAATCATGCGAAATTGAGCCGGGGTTCAGGAACGTGTTTTTAGCCAAAAACCAATATGTTACTACATGATTTCGGATAATATTTTGCAAAATTTGACCCGAAAAGTTTTTCCTCAATTTGTTGCCAGAATACTCAGAAAAAATATGTAATACAACCCCAAAAAAATTGAGGGGTTTTTTCACGTTTCTAATATAGTTTTTTTTTCCGACTTAATTTCTAATTAAATCGAAACAAAATTAAGATGTTTGTAAAAAAAATCATTAAGTCCATTTTGACTGAGATTTGGTAAGATGAATATAGATATTTCAAGTAGTATTTCTGTTAGAAATCATGCAAAATTGAGTCGGGCTCAAGAACGCGTTTTTAGCCAAAAACCGTGATGGTTAGTACATGATTTCGGCTAAAATTTTTGCAAAAATTGAGCCGAAAAGTTTTTCATCAATTTTTTGCCACAATATTCACAAAAATTATATAATTCAGCGGCAAAAAATTTAAGGATTTTTTCATGCTTCTAATATCATTTTTCAATTTTTTTCCAAATCAATTTCTATTTAAATCGAAACAAAATTAAGATGCTTGTAAAAACAAATCATTAAGTCCATTGTGACTGAGATTTGTTAAGATGAATATAGATATTTCAAGTAGTCTTTCTGTTAGAAATCATGCAAAATTGAGTCGGGCTCAAGAACGCGTTTTTAGACAAAAACCGTGATGGTTAGTACATGATTTCAGCTAAAATTTTGCAAAAATTGACACGGAAAGTTTTTCCTCAATTTTCTCCACAATATTCAAAAAAAATATATAATTTAACGTCAAAAAAATTGAAGGGTTTTTTCACGCTTCTAATATCGTTTTTCTATTTTTTTCTGAGTTAATTTCTACTTTAATCGAAACAAAATTAATATGCTTGTAAAAACAAATCATTAAATCCTTTGTGATTGAGATTTGGTTAGATAAATATAGATTTTTCAAGGAGTCTTTCGGTCAAAAATTAGGCAAAATTGAGCTTAGACTCAGGAACTCAGTTTTAGCCAAAAACCGTGATTGTTAGTACATGATTTCAGCTAAAATTTTGTATAAATTGACCCCAAAAATTTTCCTCAATTTTTCCTCAAAATCGAAGGGTTTTTTCACGTTTCTAATATCGTTTTTTATTTTTTCTGAATTAATTTCTAATTAAATCGAAACAAAATTAAGATGCTTGTAAAAACAAATCATTAAGTCCATTGTGACTGAGATTTGGTAAGATCAATATAGATATTTTAAGGAGTCTTTCTGCCAAAAATCCTGAAAATTGAGCCGGGGCCTAGAAACGAATTTTTAGCCAAAAACCGTGATGGTTAGTACATGATTTCTACTAAAATTTTCCAAAAATTAACCCGAAAAGTTTTTCTCAATTTTTTTTCAACAATATTCACAAAAAATATATAATTCAACGTCAAAAAAATTGAAGTGTTTTTTCACGCTTCTAATATCGTTTTTCTATTTTTTTCTGAATTAATTTCTAATTAATTCGAAACAAAATTAAGATGCTTGTAAAAAAACATCATTAAATCCTTTGTGGCTGAGATTTGGTTAGATAAATATAGATTTTTCAATGAGTCTTTCTGCCAAAAATCATGCAAATTTGAGCTTGGGCTCAGGAACTCGTTTTTAGCCAAAAACCGTGGTGGTTAATACATGATTGCGGCTAAAATTTTGCAGAAATTGACCCCAAAAATTTTTCCTCAATTTTTTGCCACAATATTCACAAAAAATATATAGTTCAACTCCAAAAAGACTGAAGGATTTTTTCACGCTTCTAATATCATTTTTCTATTTATTTTTTCCCGAATTAATGTCTAATTAAATCTAAATGAAATTAAGATGCTTGTAAAAATTAATAATTAAATCTATTCTAAATGAGATTTTGTTAGATGAATATAGATATTTCAAAGAGTCTTTATGCCAAAATTCATGCAAAATTGAGCTGGGGCTCAAGAACACGTTTTTAGCCAAAAACCGTGATGGTTAGTACATGATTTAGGCTAAATTTTTGCAAAAATTGCCCCGAAAAGTTTTTCCTCAATTTTTTGCCACAATATTCACAAAAAAAATATATAGTCTAATGCCAAAAAAATTGAAGGGTTTTTTAACGCTTCTAATATCATTTTTCCATTTTTTTTTCCAAATTAATTTCTAATTAAATCGAAAAAAAATTAAGATGCTTGTAAAAACAATCATTAAGTCCATTTTGACTGAGATTCGGGTAGATGAATATAGATATTTAAAGGAGTGTTTTTGCCAAAAATCAAGCGAAATTGAACCGGGGCTCAGGAACGCGTTTTTAGCCAAAAACCGTGATGGTTTATATATGATGTCGGTGAAAATTTTGCAGAA
>AWWV01009939.1:0-41586 GCA_001974805.1 Corchorus capsularis | reverse complement strand
AATAAAGATGTTTGTAAAAATATATAATTAAATCCATTGTGACTGATATTTCATTAGATGAATATATATATTTCAAGGAGTCTTTCTGCCAAAAATCATGCGAAATTGAGCCAGGGCTTAGGAACGCGTTTCTAGCCAAAAGCTGTGATGGTTACTACATGGTTTCGGCTAATATTTTGCAAAAATTGACCCGAAAAGTTTTTCCTCAATTTTTTTGCCACAATACTCAGAAAAATATGTAATTCAACGCCAAAAAAATTGAAGAGTTTTTTCACGCTTCTAATATTGTTTTTCTATCTTTTTCCGAATTAATTTCTAATTAAATCAAAACAAAATTAAGATGCTTGTAAAAAATAATTATTAAGTCCATTGTGACTGAGATTTGGTCAGATGAATATAGATATTTCAAGGAGTCTTTCTGTCAGAAATCATACAAAACTGAGCCGGGACTCAGGAACGCGCTTTTAGTCAAAAACCGTGATGGTTACTACATGATTTCGGCTAAAATTTTGCAAAAATTGAGCCGAAAAGTTTTTCCTCAATTTTTTGCCACAATATTCACCAATAATATATAATTCAGCGGCAAAAAATTGAAGGGTTTTTTCACGCTTCTAATATAATTTTTTCTATTTTTTCCGAATTAATTTCTAATTAAATCGAAACAAAATTAAGATGCTTATAAAAACAAATCATTAAGTCCATTGTGACTGAGATTTGGCAAGATTAATATAGATATTTTAAGGAGTCTTTCTGTCAAACATCATGCGAAATTGAGCCAAGGCACAGGAACCGTTATTAAACAAAAACTGTTATGGTCAGTACACGATTTCGGCTAAAATTTTGCAATAATTGACCAAAAAAGTTTTTCCTCAATTTTTTGCCACAATACTTAGGAAAATATGTAATTCAACGCCAAAAAAATCAAAGGGTTTTTTGACGCTTCTAATATCGTTTTTCTATTTTTCTGCGAATTAATTTCTAATTAAATCGAAACAAAATTAAGATGCTTGTAAAAAACAAATCGTTAAATCCATTGTGACTGAGATTTAGATAGATGAATATGGATATTTCAAGGAGTCTTTCTGCCAAAATTCATGCAAAATAGCTTGGACTTAGGAACACATTATTAACCAAAAACCGTGACGGTTAGTACACGATTTCGACTAAAATTTTGCAAAAATTGACCTGAAAAGTTTGTCCTTAATTTTTTTTGCCACAATGCTTAGAAAAAATATATAATTCAACGCCAAAAAATTTGAGGGTTTTTTTCACGCTTCTAATATCGTTTTTCTATTTTTTCCGAATTAATTTCTAATTAAATCGAAGCACAATTAAGATTCTTGTAAAAACAAATCATTAAGTCCATTGTGACTGAGATTTGGTACGATGAATATAGATATTTAAAGGAGTCTTTCTGCCAAAAATCTTGCGAGATTGAGCCGGGGCTCAGGTTCGCGTTTTTAGCCAAAAACCGTGATGGTTAGTACACGATTTCAGCTAAAATTTTGCAAAAATTGACCTGAAAAGTTTGTCCTCAATTTTTTTGCCACAATACTTAGAAAAAATATATAATTTAACGCCAAAAATTTGAGGGGTTTTTTCACGCTTCTAATATCGTTTTTCTATTTTTTCGAATTAATTTCTAATTAAATCGAAACAAAATTAAGATGCTTGTAAAAACAAATCATTAAGTCCATCGTGACTGAGATTTGGTAAGATTAATATAGGTATTTTAAGGAGTCTTTCGGCCAGAAATAATGCGAAATTGAGCCAAGGCACAGGAACGTGTTTTAACCAAAAACCGTGATGGTTAGTACCTGATTTCAGCTAAAATTTTTGCAAAAATTGACCCGAAAAGTTTTTCCTCAATTTTTTGGCCACAATAGTTACAAAAAAATATATAATTAAACGTCAAAAAAATTGAAGGGTTTTTTCACGCTTCTAATATCGTTTTCTATTTTTTTTTCCGAATTAATTTTATTTAAATCGAAACAAAATTAAGATGTTTGTAAAAACAAATCCTTAAATCTACTGTGACTGAGATTTGGTTAGATGAATATAGATATTTCAAAGAGTCTTTCTGCCAAAAATCATGCAAAATTGAGTTGGGGCTCGGGAACATGTTTTTAGCAAAAAAATTGTGATGGTTAGTTCAAGATTTCAGCTAAAATTTTGCAAAAATTGACCCGAAAAGTTTTTCCTCAATTTTTTGCCATAATACTCAGAAACAATATATAATTTAAAGCCAAAAAATTGAAGGGTTTTTTCACGCTTCTAATATTCTTTTTCTATTTTTTTCTGAATTAATTTCTAATTAAATCGAGACAAAATTAAGATGCTTGTAAAAGCAAATCATTAAATCCATTGTAACTGAGATTTGGTTAGATGAATATAGATATTTAAAGGAGTCTTTCTGCCAAAAATCATGCAAAATTGAATCGAGGCTCAGGAACGCGTTTTTACCCAAAAACTGTGATGGTTAGTATACGATTTCGGCTAAAATTTAGCAAAAACTGACCTGAAAAGTTTTTTCTCAATTTTTGCCACAATACTCAAAAAAATATATATAATTCAATGCCAAAAAATTTGAAGGAATTTTTACGCTCCTAATATTGTTTTTTCATTTTTTTCGAATTTATTTCTAATTAAATTGAAACAAGATTCAGATGCTTGTAAAAACAAATCCTTAAATCCAATGTGATTGAGATTTGGTTAGATGATGTAGTGTATTAAACCAATTTATTTTATTTTTTTGGAAAGAATATTGAAGCACTGGCTTTGGAAAATCACCTAATTATAATCGTGGGAAACGTGCCAAACGAATGTAAACCAGCAATTTCTTTTTTCTTGGCATAGGAAACTTTAATCTTGACAACCTCTGCATAAGACCAATTTTTTTAAACATTTAAAGTATTAAATTAATTTTTTTCCTTAATACCCATAATTTATTTAAATTAAATAAATATAAATTATAAATAAAAAGCATTTCAATTAATTATGGGGAGTAAATTATTATAATTATATTTTGTATTTACAATAGCTTTACATAATTAAAATAAAAAAGTTTCATGACTATATATTATAATATTGTAATTAAATATATTATAATCGAAAAATAATTATTAGAAGTAATTTTTTTTGGTACCCCATTCGGTATCCAAGGCTTTGCCCTGACTACTCCGGATCCGACCCACATCCGCACCTGATTGTGGTTGGTGAGTACCAACAGGGGCATCTGCGTACGCAAATTAGAAGTAAATTATTATTACAATTATAGTGGATTATTAATATCTTTCCATAATTCAAAAAATTTAAATATTAAATTTTCTATATCTTTGCATAATAAATAAAAAATTGAATCATCTCAAAAAAAATAATAAAAAAAGTAAAATGACTAAAAAGAATACTTATTAAAAAATTATTATACTATAATACTAAGGGTATTTATGAAATTTCCCAATTAGAATTTTGGAGTTCATGATTTTATATATAGTAGTAGTAATAGTAATAGTAAAATATATATAATAAGATTTTGCAATGTGATCATCAGAAAATTAAGACATAATTTATATTTTTATAACAAATATGATGTTAAATGCTACTACGTACTGGGTAGTAAGTAGTAATAATCTTTTAATAAGATGATTGTGAGTTTAACAAAGAATGATAGATTCAATTTCAATTCAGTAATGGTGTTGTTGTTCTAAGAGCTTAGCCTATGATATCAGCGTTTTATGTACCAAAAAGAAAATGCTCTTCCATTACCAGTTACCACGTTCTTTCATTCTATTTCTAGATTCAAACTAATTTCATTCTAATTTAGTAGATCCTACTAATAATATCTCTTTAGTCATATTTGAGGTTGGTAGCACCAATTTGATTCTCATAAATAGTAGGAGTGATAGTTATAATTTAAAGGATAATTCTTTTTGACCTTCCAATTTCTCCCTCCAACTTGACCCTCCTAATAATTAAGGAAATGAATTAAATTCAGGTTTAGCCCCCTTAAATTCAGGTTTAGCCCCTAGTTATAAATATGGACAGTTTGAGAGTAAATCCCTTGATTTTAGTCTATTATTGAATAGGATTTTAGAAATTATGGTAAGTTTTCTGATGACACGTCAGGAGGGACAAATTGGAGGGTCATGTAGCAATGCTCTAATTCAAATGACACACAACTTAAGTAAGAACAAGATAAGGGATAGATTTCAATACATAAAAGACTTGAATCACCAATAAATTAAAAGATAAGTCTGACTTGATTTTTCTATTCTAAACAAGACAAGAATGAGAAAACAAGTTTTGATACTTTAATTATAAATTACGCGTATTTGTTAGAAGAGTTTTAACAAGTTAAGTTAAGGTCTCAGTGCCAAAGGTACTAGTTATTAATTGATTTAAAATAGTATTATTAATTTTTTTCCGAGATTTTATAAGGAAAAAAAAATCTTTGTAAATTTTAATTTTTAAGAGAAATTATATTTTATTACTTTTAAGTGGCCGGTTGACTCACTCACGACCCCTGTATAAATTCATGAGCTAATTAGACATTTTAGTACAATTCAATTTAGGGTTAATATATAAAAGCCATCTTAAAAATCAAGAGAGCGTGGGCTGCTGCAAGGTATAGCCGTATAGTGTGTATTGTTCTATTCGAATCGTTTCTTTAACACATTTTCTATCGGTTTTGATTTGGTTTTTTGGCTTTTGAATTTGTTTGTTAATTTAATCTTTTAATCTGTCAGGTCAATAACAATCCCAATTTTCGACTTCGTGATGAAGATCATGACGAAGAACTCTTTCAGTTTTCAAATTATAACACTCACAATATTCTTTGTAATCACCACCGTTGCCTATCCAGTCAATGCCTTCGAACCATCATCATCGAGGAAGCTTGATGAGAGCATTGTGTCTGGTGATCAAGGCGGCGTCAAGTGTACACCCACATGTGTACAAAGTCATCCACCGCCGCCTCCACCTCCTCCTCTTCGATGCCCACCACCACCACCACCACCACGGGCACTGCCGCCGCCACCTTCACTGAAAAAGCCCCCACCACCACCGCAATCACCACCCCCACCATCCCAAAAAAAGGCGCCAAGCAGCAAATACTATCCCCCACCGCCGCCGCAAGCACCATCCCCACCATCCCATTATTTTAAAGTTACAGGGGTGTACGCTGTTGACGATATTGCAGGTACAAACCGGAATTTAGAAGTAGGGTTTTTGGGTTTGATTTGTGGATTATTGATCCTTCTTGTCTTTTGAAGAGAACGTACTCTAGATCTTATTGCAAGAACTTGATGTATGCTTTTTATAAGCTGCTTTTCCTAATTCTTAATTAGGACAAGAAATTTCTTTTGCATGTCCAAATTATAGAGAAAAATATAGTACTTCTTAGAACCTACTAGGTTTTTTCGTACTTACATTGTTCGATCGATAAGAATAATGACCACTTTCATTATTTGACTTGATCATTTATTTCCAATTCTTGTGACAAATCTGTCGGAATCTTTTCTTTTTTTTCCGAGGGAATAACTCTGTCGGAATTTTGGGGTTTGAAGAATAATAAATGCTGAGGTTTTAAAATTGAGAACTAGGAGAATTTAAGGTTATGTTTGGTAGTGGAGAACATTCTCCATTTTCCATCTCCAAAAATATCAAAAAAACTAGATTGTGTCATAACATGTGTTAATAAAAACAAGTACATTTTTGGAGAATGGAGATGACAATGGAGTGGAAAATGAAAAACATATTTATTTTATTTTGAGATTTTCACTCCATTGTCATCTCCATTCTCTAAAACTATGCTTGTTTGCATTGACACATGTTGTGGCACTACCTAGTTTCTTTGATATTTTTGAAGATGGAAAATGGACAATGTTCTCTGTTAGCAAACATAGCCTAAAGTTCAACTGCTTCGCCGAGTTTTGTGCACCGACTAGTTAACCTTACTGTATGTGTATTACATAAAATCAAGTTTTCCTCAATCTTATTGTAGCAAATGAGCTTAGGGTTGGGTTTGGTTGGGGAATGTAACATTCCCATCCACATGATTAATAATACTTTATTACACCAACAAGGGGTCGGATCAAGTGGTAAGCGGCTTGTTCCAGTTTAAGCAGGTCTCGGGTTCGAGACCTTGCGTACGCAGCTGTCCCTATTGGGAGACTCACCCACCATAACCAGGTGCGACGCGGGTCGGATCCGGATTAGTCAAGGCAAAGCCCTGGATACCGGATGGGATACCAAAAAAAAATAATACTTTATTACCACTCATGGTTAGCAATGTTTTCATCTTTAAATCATAGTTGATTAAATTAGATAGTTTACAAAAGTAAACAACACAAGAAGAGACACGGGAATGAAATGTAACATTACCACCTATATACTAATGGGTATGTGGTCATGACCACATTACCTATGAAAATATTTTTTTTTCATTTTTTATTCAACAAAATGTCTCATACCAACATTTCTAGGAATGTTACATTCCCATCAATCAAACCCAACCTAGATGTTAGCACTAATTAAGTATAATTATTAATATTAGGACTTCAATATGTTAAATACAATAACTTTTTCTTTTTCGGTAAATATGGTGCGGGGGGAGTTGGAAACCGAAAACTAGTAGCATTTGGAATGAATGCTAGCTAGTTTTAATAGTTGAATTAAGTCTAACTAGTTTGAAATCGAGTCATGTTAATTGTTCATCCCATTTAATAATGAATTAGAGTCCAATATTTTATCAAGAACCAGTTGGGGAGCCCAATGACATGAACAAAAATAAACCCAATCCTATTAAAAAATAGAAAAGGAAGGCCCAAATCTAATCCAATGCGGTGAAAAACATAAAAATGCGGTGAGCGTGGATCGAACACGCGACCTTCAGATCTTCAGTCTGACGCTCTCCCAACTGAGCTATCCCCGCACATGTCCTACAGATGCTTCCAATATTTTTTAAGCTCTTGGTTTTTCACAGGCTGTAGCCATTAACCAACCAATTTTGGGCCTATTTAAATTTTCCTAATTCAATTCTAATTTACATGATTGCCACTTCCTCCTCCTTCACTGTCGCAAACCCACCGTCCTCTTCCTCTTGTTTGCCGTCGTTCTCCACCGTTGTCGCTCCATTTTGCAGCCATGGATGACGATAATTCGAACCAGTTTCGGAGAATGTCGAGCCGTACTCGTAAAGTGGCTCCTAAAATGGCTGCAGCACTTGCCAGCTCTGACAATCGAACTCAGGTTTTTCTTTTTTCTTCCTCAATTTTTTTCTTTTCTTTTTTTCCTTCAAGCAATAAATATCCTTTTGTTTATATTTTTTCTGTGAAAATTGGGTATTAACTGGTTGGGGTTTTAACATTGTTCATAAAAAAGGCTGCTTTGGCTCGGCTTGAAGCTTTGGAGAATGATAATGCAGCGATCGAACCTGCTGAAATGAACGACGATGATGAGGCTTCTCTTGATGACGATGATCAAGGTTCCTATTTTTCTTTCCCCTTTTTCAATTTCATGTAAATTTCAATGCCATAAGAGTGTTAATGATTTAGGTCAAATGCTAATTTGATGTTGATAGTATTTAATCGAATGCATGAAAATTCCAACAAAAAGATTCAATCTTTTGGTAGTTGAATGTCTTATTGGTGAGAGTAAGTAGTAATAGTAGTATATTAATTACTAAGAACTCTGTTTCAACGATTAAAACCTACTGGAGAAAATCAATTTATGAATTATTTTAGTCTTAGTATAGTGTTTAAGAATTTAAGAGTGGGAGTTTGGTTCTGTTCAAAGCCTGTTGGATATCCATGGTAGCTCATACTCGTATTGTTGTAGATATGAATAGCAGCTTTTCTTCAATGGGTATTTAGTTTTACTCGAAGTTGTAGCATATAAATTGATCTTCTTGCCGTCGATTTTAATCTTTCTTAGTTTGGTTTATCAACTTCTTTGATCTGTTCCTTATACTAATTTTTTGATTGGCTTGATTGTGGAGTTTGAACTGCTACAAGTGAAAATATTTATGGCTTCATATTAGTTGGGGTATTGTCTAATATGTTTCCCACCATTAAGACCTGCTTTATTCAACCAATCTATTAAAATGGCAGTAGTTGTTTCTTGTCTGAAGTTGATAAGGAAATGTAACTATCTTTGAAATTTCTCTTCTAATGCTAGTCTTAGAGAGCATCTTTTTAAAAATTATACTTCTAACTGCAGCATACATGCAAAAGAAGGCCAAGGGCACAAAGCGTAAAACCCGACAGGCTAAAGCACTTGAAAATGCTAGGAGGGCTCCAAGAACATTTCTTGAGCTCTTACATGAGGTAAAAAATGGATAATGTTGTTTCTGTTCCTCCTGGTTAATGTTGTCTCACCTTGCTGACCTAAATAATTCCCACTTCTGAAGGCAAACCTGGAATCCTTGCCTCCTCATGTTCCATCCTATCTCAGGGCAGCAGTAGGGCCTCCAAGCTCTTCCTCCCGCCGCCATTTCTGTACTGTTTGTGGATTTACGGCTACCTATACATGCGTAACATGTGGGATGCGCTTTTGTTCATATCGGTGCCAAAATATACATAATGATACGCGTTGTATGAAATTTGTTGCTTGACTAGTGAGACAGGATCCGGAAAATTTTTGTTCATATAGCAGAAGTCATCAAATGCCAAAAGTACTCTGGATAATTGTTCTGTATTGTAATTTTTTTGATATAATGGTGAAAGAAATAAAGATTTTCTCTGCCACTGTTTCTTCATGGAGTTTGTAAAGCAAGGCCAAACAGAGAACTAAGATGAAGAAACCATTTCCCCTGTTTAAATTGAGTCTTTGGTTCAGATTTTAATGGTGTATTTCTAGTCTGCCGCCAGTTTTGAGTGCGCTCATTAGTTTATGCTGATGATCAAATAGAAATCAAAGAGGTCAAGAAGTTTAAGACTTCAAGTTTAATCCAGATTGTGTCAGAGGAGCTAAAATCTCTTTTCAAGTCAAATTTACCAGTTGAATAGTTACCAAAACTTGTTTCTGTCAACCAAGCTGTCCCCTTTATAACACTTTGGTCTTAACAAATCTTCTTCTAGAAGTGATCAGATAGTCTACAGTCAGAAATGTTCTTGTTGAATATGCTCAAGACAACTACTAAATATAGTAGGTTGTTATAGTTTTGTGGTTTACAAAGATTATATACAAGTGCATGTCTAGTTTCTTTACTGCTCAAGCATTTTGGCAGTTTATTGTAGTAAAACTACAAATGAAGAGAGTAGACTTGAAATCATCTGTATTTTTAGTCAAATATTAAGGAGAGTTCTAAAACTGAATATCAGGAAAAGGAAGAAAGTTCTATTATTAGAAATATATCTGAAATCCCACTTTTCAATCATAAAAACAATACATTGATTGTGTCAAATCGGTTGCTTAGCAATATATAGTCCAATTCAGGACATACAACTTTAACAGAAATGAAGTTGAAGAATTCCTTGGAACCAAATTCAGGTAACAATTTCTAAGGACTAAAGCAAACAGAAAACACTGGAATTCATAACATCTGATGTTTAAACACTGGATTTTTTTGTCTTTAACATCGGGGCAGATCAAGTGGTGGAGCCTGTACAGCCTGCAATTTCCCAACTCCATTCTCAACAAGAAGAGCCATGGCCAATCCCCAAGGAAGATGGGTATCTATATGGCAATGCAGCAGCCAGATTCCTGTTTTTGGAGCAGTTCAGTAAATGACAAGCATGAATATATGGAATTTGTTTAATTTTGAATTAAAGGAATGTTAAGTTCAGAATGTTACCTGGATTGTCAGCCTTAAAACGGATGGCTACCCACCCACCAGGAGGTGTTCCAATGGTATTTCTTCTTGGGGGATCCACAAGGTTAAATTTGGCTGGATCATTTCTGGGATCAAAGTTGCCAAAACCACTTCCAATAACATAGAATTCATATCCATGAAGATGCATAGGATGATTTTCAACTGTGACAATACTTGTATCCTGAAACACAATCTGTACAGTGGAACCAAACTTCAGTTTAAAGAGCTTTGTTGCTTTAACAGGTTGCCAGAGTCCTCTGCTCACATTCCCGGTATAATCAAATTGAATAGGAGGAACAGGTGGAAAATCTGTGGTGAATACACCAGGTTGACCCTGGTAGTAGGCCTGCATTAAGGAATTCCTCCTTGGGAATACAAAGGAAACATTATTGATGCTAGCAGCAAAGCGAGTTCCATTAGGGCCTTGGCATCTAGGGCTATTAGGATTCCTGCAGTTGATAAGTCCTAACCCCACTGTGAAGAAAAGGCTCTCATCAATCTCAGTAGGAACTTCAACTTTGGAAGGACTCCTTAGTTGGGAAGTAAATGCAGTAGCAGAGCCAGTGTCATTGAATCCCGGTAGCCAAGGGAAGATTGGTTTCATAGATTGTCCTTTTTTGGCACTGCAAGAAGTGTATTCAAGGATCGCGGTAGTGGTAGTATTGTCAAAGGGTGCATTGGCGCTGTTATAGGCATGTGCTGCCATGTAGTAATGACCAGGTTTTTGATCAGCAGTGATTAGTACATCAGTTGTCTGACCAGGAGCAATCATGATGAAATTTGTCGTGAAAGGTTTCACGTAGGAAGCATCGACAGCAACAACAGTTAGTTTGTGATTGGCAACAGCATAGAAGAGTTCTTGATTCAATGCAGAGTTGATGATCCTCAGCAGAATTGTCTCACCAGCCTCCACCAGAAATTTGGCAGTTTCTGCATTCATTAGTCATAATTAATAGCAATATATATAAGTGTCAAAGACATTGGAGACCATGTCAAAATGGTAAAATCATACCTTTGCTAGAGCATCTATATAAATCCCCAGGTTGAGCATTAATTGTATATGCATCTGATACATTTGGAGCAGCACCAGTGAAAAGTGCCTGCTGAAGAACATCCATGGGATTTCTATCCCACCATTCTCCTGTTTACATCATTATAATTCATTCGCGTTAATGCAACATATAATGCAAAGTTGGCTATATGGAGACTTACAACATAACATTAAAACTTAGGGTTACCGAGAAGAACAGGAACTTCTTTCTTGGGCATGGGGAAAGGATATGGAGAACCCAACTTAGGATATATAATGAGAGCTCCATAAACTGTGGCTCTAAGCCATCTGCTATGAGCATGCCACCATAATGTTCCCTCCTGGTCTTGGATTGTGAACCGGTACGTGTAAGTTCCCCCTGGTGGGATAGGACATTGAGTCACATACTCAGGTCCATCTGCCCATGGATTTCTCAGTTGTCGAATTCCGTGCCTGATCAATCAAAAGGCATAAATTTAAGATTTTAACCAATATTTGCTAGGCTAGTTTGATTCTGTTATGTATATATTGTGGCATATGAATTACCAGTGAAGGCTGATATTGTATCTAGCTCTGTTAATAGCTTTGATCACCAAAGTGTCACCATCTCTTACTTCCAATGTTGGCCCTGGAAATTGTCCATTCACTAAAATTGAACTATGAGTCCTGCACAGCCTCTTCACTGGTCTTGCTTCAATCTGTTTCAACAAATCAAACCAAAATTACAAGAACTGTCATATTTCTTGCAAGTAAAGTAACAATCTAACTTAGAATCATAGATTGAAGAAATACTTACAACAAATTCATGGTAATGAGTTTCTGCATCAGCAAATGATGCTAGGAAAGCAAAGATTAGAAATATGCAAAAGAACAAGCAAGAGCTGCTTAATTTGGCACTGAGTTTCTGAGACTCCATTGTTTTCTGGTTTGAAGGTGTGAAGTGTGAGTTTGGAGTTGAGGGATCTGCAGCTATTTATGCTAGGGAAAGAGCGGGAGAAGACAAGGATTCAACCCTTTGTTTATATTAAAATGAAAATTGTTTTGGCAAAGATATTAGGTTTTAAGTCAACATGTGAGCATTAAACTTTAGGACAATATTGGTCTAACCATATAGAGGATTTGGTGCACCCACTAGCCGCATTCATCAAAATAAATAAAATAATTCTAAAGGGAGATTCCATATTACTCTCCATTCTCAAATCATATTCATTTAATCTTTGATGCTGGGGCAGTTGCAATCTTTGCCATTACATATATCTACTTCCATGATTATAAGCTCCAACTCTTTCATTCTTTCATAAAATTTAGTGCTCAAGGGCCCATTATTAAACTCTAAACAAGGTACTTATATTTTACTTAAACCAACATTAGCCCCTTGATTTTATTCATATTTTGAAATGAAAATGAAGTTTTTAACAGAATTGGAAACAAGGGTTTTGCAGGCTCATGATTAAGTCTATGTAGCAGGCAAAAACAACCTTCATATTTGATTCTGGTATTGTTTAAGTTGTTAGCTCAACAATTTGTGATTCTGCAAATACAATGTGGACCAAACATTTCTCCACTTGTCCAATGTTCACTGAGTTACTGCTGCTTCACATTGTAATAATCTCCTTTCTCTTCATCTTATTTCTTTATAATTTTTTCCTTTATATAATAATATAGGTTTTGAATGATATTCCTAAGATATATGACAGCTAAGGTGAGTTTGAATTTTGTTTGGATTTGGTAGAGGAAAAGGGAAGAGCTATAATATCCAAATTTAGTTACAATTTCTCATTAAGAATTGCTGAAAGAAGCTGTCTTTCCACACTAAAGTCTCATCATTTTTGACTAAGTCGATTTTAAGTAGAATTGTTAGTTTTTTTTGGCTAAAGTAGATTGATTATACAATTAAGTTTTCAATCAAAACTTTTCTACTCATTCAATAAAACTAAAGTTTACGTGCCCAAAAGGTCCAACTGATAAGATTCCCTAATTTATAAATTTAATCAAGCAAGCTTCCAATGTGAAAAGCAACCCATTCTTTCCTCTCTATTGTCAAAGCCTAACCTTTAGGAAAATTTTTGACAAATTTTCTTTAGGCATTTAAGATCACCATCTTCAAATTTAACTTGGGTTTCTAGTGATTTAACAACAAGACCAACTTTTCAAGTCATCAAAGACTTCTTTTAGGACTCATGTTACACCTTTTCTTCATAGTTTCACACTGTAATATGAAGAACTTTCTTGACATAAAATGAATTAATTAAGGATTGATTCTGATAAACAAATTGATAACCCTGCAAAACGTCTTGTGCATGGTAAGATCAATGATTACCGGCATTTCAACATCATTAAGATCATGTAAACATCAATCAAGGCACCAATGCAACAAACATGGTTAGTAATTTTCTTCTGTATTAGGTGTTTAATAATGAAATTGAAGCAGGTTTTGACTTCCCAATTATTTTCTATCTAAACTATAAAGTATAAACATCAAAGCTTCTCAACATTTTTTGTGACAATGCAGATCATTACATATTGAAGTAGGTAGCCTGCCAACTGACTTCAGATTTCAAAAATTTGGGAAGAATTTATTTACTATAATAATTTTGTTTGTTTCAAACATGCAAAAACCTGCATTTCCAGGTGTAATCAGACTAGGTTGTTCCGTACACAATCTGTTGGGACCGTTAGAAATGTTGTAAGAAATGGGACCGTTAACGTTATACTGTTGTTCTCTTCTTTGTTTGTAACGAGGCTTCCGTCATGGCATTGACAGAACAGAACACAAGGAATCAAAAACCTGCGGACTCTGTTAGTAGACTTCCTGTTCCTTTTCTACCAACTTTTCTTTCTAATACATACGGCTACAAGAATATTACTACATTAAAAAGATTGCAAAATTATGTTAGTGTTACAATGCAAGAATCAAAATTGGAAATTTTTAGAATACAAAACTACATAACACAAGAAAGAATTTTTTAGGGAAAAGAAAAAAAAAACATAACTTATTTTTAGTGTACACTCTCCAACAAAAAAAGCTTACAGGGAATACCAAAACTGTGGAAAGGCCTGTCAATCACAAAAACAAGAATTTTATCTGGCATGAAAATCTGCAGAAAGAACAAATCATGAATTAACAGGACTAAAAACGTCCATTCCTTCAACCTCTTCCGCCGGAGAGGTGCAAAATGGGATCTGCAAACACTCCCAAGGCTAATCCCCATTCCGCCGTAAAATTCTTCAGACCTGAGATATCTGCTGCTTCAAACTGTTTAATGACTTTATTTTTGATTCACAAATGCGGCAAAATTCAGAGAGTACTGTACACTGTCCGGTTACTATTTTTCTTGCAACATCAGCAGGACTCCAAGACCTTAAAGCTTGGTAGATCCGATTGCCAAGTTCTGTCTCATTAGGGGTAGATGTCAAAGTTTCCAAAATATTGAAAACCTGTCCAGGTCCTTCATCTTGACCGTTTCTTTGAAGAGAGGATACCAAAGTGTCCACCTTCTTGTCCTCCGGGCTGTTGATCTGATCCTGTGACCATTTCGCAACCTCTTCTAATATGCCACATAAAGACTGTATAGCATCCCGAGTTGCATTACACAATAAAGAGATAGACTGATCTATAGATCCGCTCTTCTTCTTTTTCTTTCCAGATGGAAGACACAATCGGACGCAAGACTGAATTACAAGGCCATGCCAAGCCAACGGTTCAGTAACCAGCTGGACCAACATAGGAAAATCCCCCTGTGGAGATTGAATCAGAGACTCCATGGATCTGACCTTTCCCAAAATGAAGTTCTCTAACAAAGAATTTACAAGGTGCCAACTACCAGGAGTGCATTCACCTCCATATTGTCCAAGCTCGTGAGAGCTCAAATTCCAAGCATTCAAAAATACAGCAAAGTTCAACCAATCAACCACATCTGCACCAAATGCCTGCATAAAACCTAGTATTAATTTGCTGAAGGTAATTCTATTGTATAGATCTTAAGCAGTATAAACATCAATATTGACTGGTGACAAGAAACCAAAAGAGCAACAATGTTGACCATGCCTATCTAGGATAATTGCAAAAACCAACCGTTTTATAATATCAACAGAGGTATGTACACAACTGCTCTATGAGTAAAGAAAATGCAAACAAAAATATGCCCAATTGTCATACTTTGAAAAGAATATAACAAACAAACTAGAGATAATGTGACTGAATATCCAATCGAAGTTTACCCACTTTCTAACAGGTATTTACTTCTATGAAACTGCTTAACCTTCAACTATAAGATTGATACATAGCTTGCCAAGCTCAAGGATATTCATTACATAATCTCATCAACCAGCACATCAAACTATGTAATAGAATAGAATATCCTGCATTAATTAAAATGCATGAGCATAAATTATATGAGAAATGCATACAGTCAGGCAGGTACCTGATAAGACTTTAGTCCACGAGAAACCCCTACAACCACATCTATTGCATCATTTAAGGAAAATCCTAATAGTTTTGCATAGCATTCAAGCAACGTCTTCAGTTCTGAGGAGGTTTTAGGATCAGGTATAGAACCATTGCTTTCACTGTTATCCTTGTGTAAGATTGATGCACTTTGAATGGACAAATATATCAGCCGAGGAAGGAGAGACTTCTTCTCGATGATTCCACGTACATTTGCTTCCCTTTCCTTGGTCTAATGTATGATTAAACAAAAAAAACTCAAAATTAGACAAACAATGAATGCAGAAGAGCAATGCATAATTGACATTAAATAACCATGGAAAGTAAATTCTAAATGAAACAAAAAACAAGAGGCAGAGTTTATACCGAGCTTTCTTTGGGACAGTAGGAAATTCCTTCGAATGGACCTGAAATAGCAATAGTTTCTAAATGGTTAAGGAATATCACCACAGCAAATGAATAATCAGCAGTAGAAAGCTAGACCCCAAAAAAATCTCAACAAGGTAACGCAGAATATAACAATCAGGCATCATTTTGCTGCACGTTAAACTGACCTAAAAGATAGTTTTTCTCTGTAGTTGGTGTCCACCAAGGTCGCGACTGGAAATCCTCATTGAAGGTCAGCGATTTTGACCCAATCTCATTAGAGAGCTCTACAAAGTCAATCCCGCATTTCAAGCTCTCAAGAATACTCTAGAAGAGGAAAAATTAATGTTATATGCATTCCCCAACACAGCAAAACAGCATAGGTGTTAATTACTTGACGATTTCAGATATACTACCTCTTCTTCTTCAATGTTATGAGCACTCTGCTTTAGCTGGAGAATTGGTGCTTCAATCCTTGCCACCAAATATTGATTGGAATGTTGCAACCGCTCCTTAAATTGTACAAATTCTATTACCTGAAACACAAGGTAACGAATGTTCCTCAGTTCACATAATCACAATGTAAATCTTGTTCTAGCAACTAGTTTATCTTTGTTTTCCTTTTAGCCTGTAACATGTGCTAGCTACAAGCAGAGAGCTCAACAATCAGAATTACATTGTTGGCAAATTCTATATATATTCAAGTAATTTATATAGAAAATAGCATCGACTTGCATTATCTCTCAGAGAGATTATAAAAAGACACTGTTTTCTTTTTCGTGGATAAAAGTGAAAGAAGGTAAATTATAATGCAGGTGTAATAGGAACATCTAACAGCGCAAATTCTTACCTTAGAGTAATTTCTATGGCGATATGCCAGAAATGTGAGATCTGCAGATTCTCTAAAGTGATCATCCATAAACTTGAGGTAATCCTTTAGCAGATTGCTTAAATCTACCCACAGCGGAGATACCAACATCTGAGGTAAAATGTGATGAGAAACAGTTTCCATCAAGATATTCTTCACATCCAATGATTTATACCTGAGAAAGAAAAAATAGTGAATTTCACACAGAGGATGAGGTGAATATAGAGTAACTAGCAAACAAGTCAGAGAAGTGATTGCTGCTTTTAACTGTTGAGACATAAGTAATGCTTCTAAGTACCAACCACATAATCTCACTTACCTTTCATATGCCAATGGAAGGGCACCAAAGTGTGAATACAAGTGCAACAATAAGATTTTGTATTGCCCCACATGCCTGCCAAATTAGCACACAGATGTTATCTCCAAAAGTAAGACTCCCCCTAGAAATTTAAAGAGCATAAAACAGCAACCGTAAAACTTTAGCCGAAAGTTAATTTAATGCCATGAACACCATCAAGCAGCCAGAGACGCATGGTCAGCCCATCATCCAAGATTAATTTGTAGAACAAAGTAGACGTCTTACAAAAACAGCATCTTTCAATTCAAATCAATTTATTCAAATGATGCTGGCAATGCCAAGTAAGAAATGGAATATTTCCTGACCTTCGGATGGTTAACCCAAACTCCAAAACCATAATCGCTTCAACAAAATAGCCAAGATTTCTCGTTCGCCAGAATAACTGAATAAAAAGATATTTGCACATGTGACTATTAATCTTAGAGATACAAATAAGTATGTTCTCAAAACAAGAAAAGAAATCTCAATAAGTTGTTCAGTAAAAACCATGTGTGGCAAATCAGAAGCGAAAAACATGACATAATGGACAAACAGGCACTCACAAAGTGAAATGTACATTCTGTCCACTAATGCAGATATTAGCAAGCAAAGGAAACATAACAAGAAGATGTAGGTCTTGCTGATTATCGTTCATACCAAGTATACACTAAATCAAAAACAGTACCAAACATAAGAAAATAAACTATTCAGTCCTTTAAGGAATGATCTGAAAATGACATCACTCCAGCATTGAGGTCCACCCAAAGATCCACAATTTCATTGAAAACCTATCTCTTTGAAGGTAATTTTAATGTAGCCAGTTCCTTTTAAAATTGACAACATTATTATGGCATGAGATGTAATGCTCCATAGCATATACCTTATATAATATCAAAATTCTTAATTGAGAACCGAACCACATTTATTTCTCCTCACATGGTAAACATATCAAACTTATCTCCATCTGTTTAGAGTATCTACAAATTAGTATGAAAACAACATAGGAAAAAGAAGTCAAAACTGCACACTGCAACAAAGTTGATAATGGCAACAACAGTCTTTTCCTATCAACGTGACAAGCAACCAAAAAGCCTGAACATAACCTATATAATGCACACTTATCATCATTCTAACATATTTCTTTGGTGGAAACTGTTGATCCACCACAAAAGCATGAATCAAGTGCATACCATCTGCAACCTAAAAGTTAAAACATATCTTGTACAATAACAAGATAGAAGCGATACGAAATAGTTTGAGTAAGCATTCGAACAAAATAAGAAGAAGATTCGAATGATGAAAAAGAAACAGATACACCACCTGAACCAACACATTGCAGACAATTGATAGCAGCTCTTCACCATGCATACTCTCTTGTGGATCCAAATCCTTGGAGAGTGGAAGATTTTTGCAGTACAAATCAGTCATTTTTAAAGCATAGCCTTCAAGTTCTGAGAATGAAGAGCTGAGTTATATAATAGGTTTTTGACTGAATAAACAAAAGCACAATAGTAGAATACACTAAAGGTAAAGCGATTTAGACCATTGCTCCATCCTCTTAAAAGGCACTAAAGTATGATCAGACTCACCACCCACAGAAAGCCTGAACATGTTTCCAATCAGTTCTTGTGCTTTCATAAGTGTTATTGACTGCCCCAGCGCTTTAGTTGGCTCCACTGAAAGAGAATTTGAGTTTTTCATTAACTTATCCAGAAACTCCATCTTTTTTTCTGGTGATAATACTTGAAGAAAACCCTCAATATCAGAAGTGAAGCAAGCCAGGTGACCAAATCTGTAGTCCACAAACAAAAAGCTCTATATTATTGATAAGAAATCATGTGTATTTTTCATCTTGAAAGAACTGAGGGTGTACCAAATGCAAATAGCATACAGGTACAGCTACCTTGAAGATAGCATTGACTGCATATTATTTTCGCAACACCAAACTTATTAACTAATCAAACAGAAGTAAAGACAGCACCAAAAAAGAGAGAGGGGGAGAGCCTATTTGCAAGTTGATACATTCACAACTCTCAATTTGACAATAATCAAATTAAAAGAAAACCCATCCAGATGAGAAGAGATGTTGAATGAACCGACAAGAATAGGAGAAACCCAAAGCTTAGATTGAATAATTCACCAGTATAGAAAAGACTATCTGTACACAATAATTCACTAAAACTGGAGCAATGGAAAGGCCAAGGCATACCTTGAATAATATTGCAAAAGAGCTTCTATAAGATCATCATCGTTGTTCTTTCCGAATAAAAATTTCCTCCTTTCAATTTCAAGATGTGCCAAGTATGGATTTCTTAACGAACTATTACTTCCTTCTGCTTGTAACTTCTGTACAAATGCTGCTGCATTTGATACACGAGAATCAAACTGCAGATGGCGCAAATTGAGTTATCAATATATTACGGTTGCATAGCACTGCATGAACAACTAACAAACAATACTCAACAGTTATCGATTATATACCACTTCATCTGTCAAGTGTTTAAGCTTGCATTCAACAATTTTTGGGGGATGAATTGCAGAATTAATGGTTTCATTGGACCAACGGCTGTCATCCTCTAATAAACAGCCTAGATAATCTAAGAAGGCCTCCCAATCATCCGCACTGTCAATTAACAAGAAAAGGAAAGAAATTAACCAACAAACATTAGAGATGGTAAGTTCATGAGTAAATGAATCAACTTTGAAATTGCAGTTCAGAATCTTGACAGCGCCAATCCTCGATGAATACTAGCAGGTAGTATATAAGAATTAGTATTTAAGAATTGAGCCATGAAAATTCTCATGCATTACAAGATTAAAATGCAAGAGGTTAAACAAGGACAAAATTATTCAAAATTTCAGTACTTGGAACATCAATTTGAATGGAGTAGGATTCCTAGCAACCAGTGTAAAGAGCATACAAGAAAAGGGGAGCATGCAGGGGCTTTATGGACATTTTCTACTACAGGGATTTAGAATACAACTAGAAGCCTATTTTTAGAATTATCTGAATTCTCCAAACAGAAAAATAGTTTGCATCATACGCAAGCCATAACATTTGTGATTTCCACTTTAGTGATACTCGCATTATATTGTAAAGCAGCAGGTCAAAAATGTGGGATGCAAAGATGAATGCAGCAAATTCGGGATCTATTGCTTAAGTCAAGTCCAAACAAATGCTACCTATGCTATTAAGCTGCCATAGTTACCGATGCAAAGTTTTGCTATAAATTTCGATAACATCCATAAAGCATACCATAATTCTAAGATTTCCTTGTATACATTTGTGGCAGCAGCATAGTCACCTGCCCGAGCAAGAAGCTTCCCCTGTCAACTTAAAGTCAAAGAATATATAATTTGATAAGAAAAGCAAAAAGGTAGAAAAACAACTCCAAATCAGAATAACATGCCATCTTACACATCTAAATTCTAAACTAATTATTCTTGATAACAAATTCCAAATATTTCCATCTATTCCCAGGATATACAGATACTTCCAAATTGTTGATGTGCATTCACACAAGATATTCCAATATTAGCCTTTATATACTAAAGCAAGAAGGATATATAAGCTTCAGAAATTACCTTTATCCGTAGTTTATCAACTTCAATCATCAAAAGAGATCCTAATTTCCCCGCAAGTATTTCCAAAGCATCACTGAACTTTGCCTGTTGCTCCAATATTGAGATGTAGACAACAAGAGCTGCACATATAGGATTCAATATCATAAGTAAATGAGATCAGAGCTGCTTTCCAGGTAGTCTGCAAAGAAAAAGAGATAGCAAAAAAATGTACCTTCAGGCTCATGCAAGCTATGGGAAGCAACATGCTTTTTAAGCAAACCCTCAGCTAAGAGTAACAGCTTCTCCCCGCCATTGCCACAAAGAACCTGACAAAACAGACCCCGAAAGTAAGCAGCCGAAGAAGAATATTCTAGATTGAATGTAATTAGTTATTATCCTTGAAACTTATGACAAAAACATCTAGACCACTACTTCAAGGAGTATTTCACCATAAAGTTACAAGAGACAACCAGAAGACTACTAAGTCCAGCAAAAAACAGGATAACGAAATTTAAATTGCATGCAATTAGTTCCATGAAAACCTTTTACCTTTCCATTATGTCAAAAACACCATGATGGCAACAATAACCCTTCTACAAAAATTAATGTAAATTAATACATAGGAGAAAAGGTGAGAGTATTCGACTTCTATTCCCTATGAACCTGTATTGCTATTGAATTTGTTGTTCAACGATGAAAACAAACAAGACCATCTTCTAAACTACAGATCCCTTTAGAAGAAAGTATAATCAATAATCTCTCTATTTTTCTTCAAACAAGTAGCATCGTCATAGTGCACATCCCTTTTTTCTTAATTCACCTAGAAAAAGTATCAAGGGGAAGAAATTTGAATCCAATCTGACGATAATAGCATTTGTAAACTTTTGCAAACAAATATAATTTTAGCCTTTCAAGCTCAATATCATTTTAACACTATCACTACATATTTTATACTTCTCAAAAGCCTAGACCAATGCTATATATTTCACAGCAGCTGGTGTCTCCAGAGGTAAAGCTTATTGCCCTACAATGACACCGTTCTTAACATCCCCTTTACAAAAAGGACTGCAGCATTTTCAAACCTGAAACCAGATCAGACTGTTGAGCCGCTGCAACCATCAACAGATTCGATCTCGGGTTTGGAGAGAGCAAGTTTTTGGAGCAACCCAACTGCATGTAAAATATTTTCTTTCAAGATGGTTTTATTAGAAAATATGCTTTATTTAACATTTTGAATTAATTATAATTTTTTTTTAACTTTTGTACTTTAGTCAGCACCAGCCAAGAATACATGGGAGTTTGCATTCAGTTCCTTAAACTGGAACAATTATCTTCCACTGTAAGTTGTTAGTTCCAATGTGCCTACTTCTTATAACCTTTCCGTTCTATTTATGAAGAACAAGCAACCATCGACTCAATTTTGTTATGACCACTAACAAAAAAATAGCATGTTCTACGAATTGGGAAACAAGCAGGCTAGGATAGCTGGTAGAACCTGCAACTGGATGCTACAAACTGCCCAGAGTAGAAACCTTTCTTCCCCAACAAGCTTGTACATTTTGATGGCTGTCTGGCAGAAAATAAAACCAGAATAAGTAAGACCCGTTATGAACTCATCCTTATCAGAACAGATTTCTTCATATCTCCAATCAATTTAACAACAAGATAAAAGATAAGAAAACACTAACCTGTTGCTGCTTAACAAAGGAATACTCTCGAACATAACAGTTGAAAAGTCCCATCATCAGTTCCAAATTGTTTGGGAATTTTCCACAAGCATGCTCATAACAGCTAGTAGCCAAGTCCACTAATAATTACAAAATAAATAAATAAATTATATGACAAGGATCCTATAGACTATCAAGAATTAAAGAGCAAAAACAAAATAATGCGTAAAGTAACAGAAAACTGACAGTGATCAAGTCGTTGGAAAACTATTTGCAGCGTACTAAGAGTGAGATCATCCATTAGAAGAGACTCGTTCTTATACAAAAGCTCTTTGGCATTTAAACAAACAGATAATGCTTCGTCAGATTTTCCCATTCTTTCCAATATCAAGGCCTTGAGAGCCTGTAAATACACAAAATTCAAAATTAACATAAATCAATTTAGTCATAAAAACAAGATAAGCTCTAATAAAGAGCTAAGAGTTGACAAAAACGTTGAAAATCGAATGATGAAACTTACAAGAACATAAGGAGAATGGGGATGTTTGGAAAGGAGAGTGGTGGTAATCTTGAGAGCATTTTTGAACTGTCGAGAATCGATTGCATCCCAAATGGGTCGGACCCGCCGCTCCGGAATTCCACCGGCTAAGCCGAACTTGGAAGCCATTATCGGGTATTGGAATCAAAGATTGTTTGTCTTGAATTCTCAATATATATTTCTATATGACTCTGACACTGTCTTTTGATGTTTGATGTAAGCACACAGTAGAGAGAAGCAAAGGGAAGGAAGGAAGTTGGAGTAAGATGTGGGAAACCTAATCTGAGTGTTTGGATGCAGGTTTAAATCTTGGGTTTAACCGTTTACCAGTGACCCAGATCACTGCTTGCCTCTTGGGTTTAAGTTTCGGCCTCTTGGGTTTTGATTCTTGTAGCCGTTTAGGCTAGAGTCTAGACTTTTGAGTTTTGAGTTTGACCCACCCCAAGCTTCACTTCATTATTTTTATTATTTTATTTTATTTATTATTATATATATTTTTCCTCTTTTTTTTTACTCTATTTTTTTATGTTAATCTTTTAAACCAAAGTGATAGTAGTAAAATTTGATTAATACAAGGTTATTTTCTATTTAGTCATAATGGTTAAATTAGTTTCTGAAATTTTGTTTTACAAAATACTAGCAACTAAGCGTTTGTTTTATTTTAATCTTTTGAGTCCTGATTTTGTATCAAACTAATTAAATTTAGTCCCGACTTGAAAGAGATTAGTGTCAAGTTACTAAATTTCATGGATACTCAACCCCCAAAGAATTAATGTTGTTATGATGTAATCAAATTGACCCTTGATTATACAATGATTTTTATTCATGTTTGACCAATTGATGGTTGATTTGTTTAAAATAGAAATGTAAGAGCTTTTGTTGATACAATTTTAAAGTTTGAATGTCAATTTAACAATTATTATACCTTTTCTGAACAAGTTAATCATAATAACATCTTGTATAATCGGTTGTTTACTATGACTTTGTAGTTGGTGTTTGATTTCCTGGACAATATAAATGCACTCTTGGTGCCTTTAGTCGATTGCATTTGCATACTTGACCGGTTGACCCTCGGTTGCCACCAAGCCTTCGAAAAGGCTCAAGGAGGAGGTGATTGAGGAGCCTTACTTGTCTTGCCGGAACACACCAAACCATATAAGATCCACATGAATGCCTCCAACTTCGTCATTTGAGGAGTACTCATGCAAGAGGGGCATCCAATTGCATATGAGAGCCACAAGCTTAATGAGATTGAGCGGTGGTAAGAAAACCATCGTTTGAAGCCTTTTACACCATCATCATTGTCATTAAAACGAGTTACCGACACACGATGGAAGATAGAGCAACAATGTCAAATTTTGGAACTTATTGGACATTTATTTCACCTCATACCAAACCACATGCTAAACGTGTGTTTGGGGCTCTATGTGTGATTTATCCAATTTTGTAAGGAAGCTATCATTATCAAACTTCATATTATTGAAGTTTATGAATACAAATTATATATTGGGAGAAAGGTATAGTACATCATCATTTTGAAGAGGATTTATGTTTCACCCAAAAGAAAAAGAGGATTTATGAATACAATTATGATGATTATGAAATATGAAGGGCTAAAAAATGACTAATTAAGAAGAAATTTTAACTAAGACATGTAGCAACTCATCGAGATATTGTTTTTTTTTTGGTATTCCATCCGGTATCCAGGGTTCTGCTATGACTAATTCGGATCCGATCCGTGTCGCGTACCTGGTTATGATGGGTGAGTCTCCCAACATGGACAGCTGCGTACGCAAGATCTCGAACCGAAGACCTGCTTAAGCTGAGACAAACCGCTTACCACTTGATGAAACCCGTTGGTCTCATCAAGATATTGTGGTAGTTGGCTCGAAGGAATAGAAAAAGTGTTAGCTTGTTTCTCACTTGGCTTCTAAGCTGTTCTTCCCAGCTCACAGTTTCAGATAAAATAATCAAGTACGGTCCCTTCTACTCAAAGACAAGTTCCATAACACTATCGTTGACTTTGATAGCCCAAATCAATCAAAGTAAACATTCCAGAATTTAGTGATACAATGATTTCGAGTGCACTGTATCCCTGCCAAAAAAATCCAAACCCGAAACAGGCCCACTAACACATCAAAAAGCCCGTACCCGACGTTAAATAAAAACAAAACAAAAAAAAGAGAATCCGGTTTTCGTTTCGTTTTTCCGTTTTATCCACAGTTTTTTTTTTCACGAGACCCGACGCACACGACACGTGCAAAGCTTTAATCTTCGATCTTCTTCTCCCACAGCGCGCCGGCGTAGTTCGCATCGCTGCTGCTCACATGAGCCAACACTCTCCTGTCGATAATTTCGAAAAACCCTAATGCCCTCTTTTAGATTAGTAGATTGAAACACTTTTTCAATTCGTTTCCGTTTTTGCTTGTCTTTGAGATTTTGTTCGAAGTCGAATAAGAAGATGATGGGCTCTGAGAATCAGGGCTTCGAAGAAGCCCACCTTTTCGCTTCCCGGGAAGAAATGGAAAACCTCGTTCTCGACGAGCCACTCAGCAACCACACCAACAACCACCAGAACAATAATTCCTACTCTAATTACCGTAGCGCCACGTCTTCTCTCTCCGACACGACGCACCACCCGCTGTCCCCGCCGATCCTCGCGACGCCGGCCGAATCTGATCCCTTGCTCTCCCCTCCCCTCTATCGTAACCCTGGCGCATCTGATAACCACTCCTATATCGAGCCTCCTTCGTACGCTGACGTCATCTTCAGTCCTTTCGATGAGAATTCAGTCAAAGAAATCAACGGCCTCGATTCGCCTTCTCAGAGTTCCGAATCTTCATTGTCCCTCTCCAGATCGCCTTCTTCCAGCTCCGATTACATCAAAATTACGGTTTCTAACCCAAAAAAGGAGCAAGACACCACTAATTCACTCGTGCCTGGAGGTAATACATACTACACTTATCTAATTACGACCAGAACGAATATCCCAGAATTTGGATCCTCCGAATTTAGTGTCAGGAGAAGGTTTAGAGATGTAGTCACCTTATCGGATCGGTTAGCTGAAGCTTACCGTGGATTCTTTATTCCACCGAGGCCAGATAAAAATGTGGTGGAATCTCAGGTGATGCAGAAGCAAGAATTCGTGGAGCAAAGAAGGGTGGCATTGGAGAAATATTTGAGGCGGCTGGCGGAGCATCCAGTAATTAGACTAAGTGATGAATTGAAGGTTTTTTTGCAGGTAGATGGGAGGCTCCCATTGCCAACGAGCACTGATGTGGCTTCACGGATGCTTGATGGAGCTGTGAAGCTACCGAAGCAGTTGTTTGGGGAAGGTAATGCTGTAGTGGCACCACAGGAGGTGGTGCAGCCTGCCAAAGGAGGGAGGGATTTGTTGAGGTTATTTAAGGAATTGAGACAGTCTGTTGCTAATGATTGGGGTGGTACAAAACCGCCAGTAGTTGAGGAGGATAAGTTGTTTATGGAGAAGAAAGAGTGGATTAATGATCTTGAGCAGCAACTCAGCAATGCTTCTCAGCAGGTAATCTATTGGTTTTTCTTGAGTTTGACATGTACATTTGAATATTGTTGGATAAAATTTTTGATGATAGACTTTGTTTGGATTTTTCATTTAGGCTGAGGGACTTGTTAAAGCTCAGCAAGATATGGGAGAAACAATGGGCGAATTAGGATTGGCATTTATTAAGCTGACCAAGTTTGAGAATGAGGAGGCTATGTTTAACTCGCAAAGAGCACGGGCTACTGATATGAAGTGTTTGGCAACTGCTGCTGTCAAGGCGAGCAGATTTTATCGAGAATTAAATGCACAGACTGTCAAGCATTTGGTAATGTGCCAACTCATTACCTGATTTTGTTATTTGAGCTTAAAACATTAGGTTGAGATTCCTATGAGTATTCATTTGTTGCAATCTTGAACAAGAATATGACTTTGCAATATGTTAATTCTCTAGTAATCAGTAGGTAATTTAAAACTTTAAAGGTCTTAAGCTATATTATATGGCTGGCTTGTCAATAGACTGAGGAGGTATCTTAGTTGTTAGTGCATGCATCGGTGCATTTTAAGGAACTATGCTTGTTGTCGAAATCTTTATCATGGTTTCTAAATTTGAAAATGGAAGTTGGCAGTTATTTATAATGCTCTCTCTTTTTCATGCCCTTCAGGATACACTTCATGAATATCTTGGACTTATGCTAGCTGTGCATGGTGCATTTTCGGACCGATCAAGTGCTTTATTGACAGTGCAAACTCTCCTATCAGAACTATCTACATTGCACTCAAGGGCTGAAAAACTTGAAGCTGCCTCATCAAAGATATTTGGTGGTGACAAATCAAGGATTCGCAAGATAGACGAGTTGAAAGAAACTATAAGGGCTACTGAAGATGCTAAAAATGTTGCCATTAGAGAGTATGAGCGGATCAAGGTATGTAATTTTCGTAGTATCTGTTCTATTTATTTGAGGGAACTAGTTTCCCTTTCTATTTGATTGTTGAATTCTTTTTGCAGTCATGCAGTGATTGTTTATATATATAAATAATAAAATAAGAGTTCTATCTCTTTACCTCTTCTGTTTCATGGGGCGTAACACTACACTCAGTTTGTTTTACGATGATGCTTATGTTGCCATGAGCCTTTATCTTTTGCATCAGAAAAATGTAAATTGTTCATATCTTCTATTATGGAATTTTCAAGTATTGCAATGGTGTCCGTGTTGTGTTTGAATATGCTAGTACATAGTATGCATGGTGGTTACCTTGCTTAGTTTCTAAGTTGGTTTAATGATGATGTGGTTCAGGAAAATAATAAGTGTGAGCTTGAAAGGCTTGACAAAGAAAGACGCGCAGACTTCTTAAACATGTTGAAGGGGTTTGTTGTTAATCAGGTAATTTTGACCTTCCTTTCCTGTCCATATTTGGCTGATCATATTGTCTGACTGATGCTACGATTAACTGGTTTGAGTGATACTGCCGCAGAGTATCCATTCTTAAACTTGTTTGAAAGATTGCAGTATCATGTGCCTGAAACTTTCTTGTTGCTTTTGTGTTATCTCCGACATCTTTGTTGCTCTTTGATTATTAATTCACTGATCTTTATCCTACCAACTTTGTTTGCAATGTCTTTGCATCATAAATTAGTGTTGTAGTTGATTTACACTTTCTAAGTGCTGGATGACGGATGTCAGTTTTAAGTCCCTAGTTCCTACTGTTTTGAGCTTATCCTAATGAATTTGGGAAGGAAATGGAAAAAGAAAAAGGAACTCTTTTTAGAGAATGCAGAGATTACACTATTTAATATTTATGCATTTGACATATTTTTGTCCCCTTAGCTTACATTTCATGTGAAACTGTAACAGGTGGGATATGCCGAGAAAATTTCAAATGTGTGGGCAAAGGTTGCAGAGGAAACGAGTGGATATGCAAAAGATAGCTCTTAATTTGTTTGAATGTATATTCAAATCCTCAACCTTCACTTTTTTCTCTTCTTTCTTTCTATATTTTTGTTAATTGTTCCTATTTAGGAGATAGAGAGTATTACTTTCGTAATAATGCAGAAAATGAAGCACTTTGGTTAGTTTCTATTTTTACTCTTTTCTTCCCCTTTTTAGAGTATAATTTTTCACTTTCACATTTTAATTTGTATCTCTGAGAAAGGTTGTTTACACGACTGCCTAAACTTTGCATTTGAGGTTGTAAATTTGTTTGTTACTCGCTATGACAATGGAATCAACTTGTTTCTATCTTTTCTAATCGACATTTATGGCATAGTTACATTCAATTTAATGCTTTGTTTGGCGTAATAATAATAGAGCAATTTTGCTCCTTTTGCTTGAAAAGAACAAAACCAATTCCATTACTGTAATTTCATTTTCATACAAATTCTCAATTACCCAATGTAATGAATTCTGCCATAAACAAGAAAGAATAACAATGAATCCGAGTTACAAGAAAATGTAAAAATCCGATATAGATCCATATCTTCCCAGAAGTTAGATCTTTAAGAGTACTAATTCTTAGAAAAGAACAAAGGATCAGAAAATGCTCAAACGCGGGATGCAATAGCAGGAGCGGCGGCGGCGACGGCGGAGGAAGCAGCTCTGTCTACAAACGAGAACAAACCGGAACCCAACTGCTCCTGTTCATCGAGAAACAGATCCTCCGGCATCCTGAAAGCACCGTGCGCGCACACAATCGCTACCCCCATCATGGTTCCCGATATTAAGAGTGAACCCACACTGGAAAAGAATATCACCACCACAGTTAAAATCACCAATATGGCCAGCGTTTCCATATCTGAGTAAGTACGACCCCATATAACCACCGGCTGATCCGAAGGCCGCAATGCGTAGAGGAAAAGCCACGCCGAGATTAGTAACAGCAGGATTATGAGAGAGAAAGGGTGGGAAATGAGCGAGATGGCGAGTACACCCGCGAGTACAGTAAGATAGTTGGCTCGGAAATAGGAGAAATTCTTGCGTACTCGCGATGTGGCATCGGCGAAGGAGACTGGTTTGGCGAAAGCAGAACGGTCGATGAGCTCCGTCCAGGGACGGCAGCGCGAGAGAGCCTGGCGGGCTGAGCCCGAGATACGCGTGAGTATGGCGCGGAGATTCGGTGTCAAAGTCGAAGGTCGAGATTCGGCGTTTGAATCTGAGACTGGGAGCATTGTAGACATTGCTGCTGGAGATGAGAGATCAAAATTCAAAAGAAATCTAAACAACTCGAACTTTTGGGAGAAATTTTTTTGATTTTGTTTTGACCAGTTGAGATTTGATTTGAGAACGCGATTATAAATCGGATTTTTAGGAAATTTTGGTGGTTTTCAAGCCGTTGATGAGAAAAATGAACGGTTACGATCAAGTGTTTTTTAAATTTAAAGATTCCATTTTGCCTTGCATTATCAGTCACTGAAACGAAAGAAACGGGGAAGAAACATGAGGGAAAAAGCAGCATTTTCCAAGTAAATGCATTTCTTTTTCGAAATTAATCTTTGGATTACGATAATTTTAATTTTTTTACCAGAAGAAGCCCAAGTCCAATGGACTGAAAAGATAACAATAAAGCCCATTGGACCTGGAAATTTTGCCCAATTTTCATTTTGGATAATATATAGAAGTCGGCAGAACTTGAAATGCACGTTGGTGCTATTTTTATTTATTTATATCTATACACTAATCAATAATAAATCAGTTTGGTAATGGAACATTGATTTGAAACGATGAAAGGGAAAATGGTTAGAGAGTAGAGACGTTGTCAACACAAACTTTATCTTTATGATATTGAGAGACTCTTTTATTATAGTAGTTGGGATGAACTAACTATAAAAGCAAAAGAAGTTAGACTTCTAAAGTCTTTTCTTTTTCTTTAATTTCGTTTGTTGCTATATATTAAAGTCATTCAGCTATTCTCCCCCCATATATGAATACTTGAAACATTATAAAATTGGGGAGCAGAAGCATTCTACTAATATTTAGCCTCATCAAGAGACTCAAACCCTAGAAAATTCAACTTAAAAGAAAGAATGAATGAATGAAATAAAACTATTCTTCAAAGACCCTCATGGCTTTTCTTTTTTATTTTTACTTGAGGCTACTAAGGACGGAACCCTAATTACTGGAACTAAAAGTTCAACGCTCTATCACCCAACCAAACGTTCGACGGCATAGACTCATGGTTACTAGTCAATGAATTTGTTGCATCAATTTAATATGTAAAAACCCAATAAGCTTATTGGTATAGTAAATGAAGTTTGATGTCTCTTTAATAGAGTTTCAAATTCGGAGTCTTGTAAATTGAGAAAATATATGTTAAGGAAGTTTTGTTGTTACAGCAAAGATCTTTTATTTTAAGTTTTTTAAATGTGAAAAATAGACGTCGAGAAAGAATTCACTTATTAGGGATATATGCGACGATTCGATTCTAAATTAATCGGAGCTCAAAATTACTTCCAATATACAGAGTTTAGAGAAAGAACTTTTAATTCAACTTATTCTTTTTTTTCTTTTTGTTAAAACTGAAAAGATAAAAGATTAAGTCAAAGTGAAACCTCGGGGATAAGCCACCCCTCGAACATCATAGTAAGAACCCCACGAACAGAATTTGGTATCACTCTGAATATTTGGAACTCAGTTTCCAACTCACAATCCATCTTGACAACAAATCCGCACAAAATTTTCCTTCTCGTAAGACATGTTGACAACTATAATTCCAATTTTTTTCAAGAATTTCCTTTATATCACCTTATTCTATGAAAGGAATAATGAAAGTGAGCAAATTGTGCTTCCTACCAACTTAAAACAACAACAACCTCAATAGGTGATTGAGTTTTAATTCAAAGTTGTTTTTATTCGGAAATTGGAAGTTGGAAGCCGTTTGTTTCATCATTTTGGTAGTCTTGGAGTTTGAATCTCTAGAATCTTTACTGATTAATCTGAAGAAAGAATAAAAACAAAACAAACTTGAGTATTTTTCAACTTTATTCTACATCCTTGGTTTAGTAATTTTCTTCACTTCTTCTTTAGGATAAAAATGAAAAAAAAAAAGTATTCAAGGGTGAGAGTAATAATCCACAATATAAGAGTGTCATAAACCAAATCAAATCAAATCAAACAGAAATTGGAAAACTCCAAATTTAAAGGCCAATCATCTTTAATGCAAAATTATATTTTTACCATAAATAACTACCTATCTCCACTTTTATTTTTTAATACTAATAAATATTTTTTATGGTATTTATTTTTTCGCCCGTTCTTCGCTTTATCTGCATTTTTTTTTCTTCAAACCGCGTTTCCCAAGGACTTTTCCGTCATATCACTATCACTCCCCTCTTCTCCCTCCATTTCCTCTCAAAAGCTTCTTCTTCTTCTCTCTTTCCTTCCTTCCTTTTCCTCTTTCCCTTTTCAAGTTCTAAAAACCCTAATGAAATAACAATATTTCAAAGAAAAACAGTAGGAAAACAATAAAAAGCGGCCGAGAAGAGCGTTTTCATGAGCTAAAGTGGTAGAAGCATAACCAAGAGAGAAGAGTGATTATTGGGTTTTCTTCTTCTTTTTTTTTTTTTAATACATAAATGGCTGAGAACGGTGAAGAGAAGTTGTTAGCGGTGGCGAGACACATAGCCAAGACGCTGGGCCAGAACGACACCATGGCGGACGATATTTTGCAGATCTTTTCGAACTTCGATGGGAGGTTTTCCCGGGAGAAACTGTCTGAGAAAATGGTGGACGAGGACCCCCGTGGATGCGCCGCCCTCGAGCGAACCCTCAATTCGTTGGACCGTCAGATTTCTCAATACGTGGCGATTGATCATCCCATCTGGGCTGACTCTGCTGACTCCTCCGCCTTCCTCGACGCGATTGACGAGTTGATTGCAACCATCAGGGACTGGAGCCCCATGGCCTCGGAGAAATCTGTCGGCGCGTGTCTTGTACGCGCTGACGACTTGATGCAACAGGCCATGTTCCGCTTCGAGGATGAGTTCAGGTCCCTCATGGAGCAAGGCGCTGAGTCGTTTGACCTCAGTCGAAGCAATCACGAGTCAGCAGGGAACTTATCGTTCGATTCCGACGACGAAAATGAAGACAACGAAGGACTTCTTCAAAACGGTGCGGATCTTGATCACCAGATCCCCGTGGCTCAACCGTTAACGGACTACGACATCGTAATCGACGCGCTTCCCTCGGGAACCATAAACGCCCTTCACGAGATCGCCAAGCGCATGGTCGCAGCAGGGTTCCTCAAAGAATGCTCTCACGTGTATAGCACGTGTCGGAGAGAGTTCCTCGAAGAGAGCATCTCGCGTCTTGGGTTGCAAAAGCTGAGCATCGATGAAGTTCAGAAAATGCCATGGCAGGAGCTTGAAGACGAGATTGAACGCTGGATCAAAGCTGCAAACCTCGCGCTTCGCATTCTCTTCCCAAGCGAACGCCGCTTATGCGATCGCGTCTTTTTTGGGTTCTCCTCAGCTGCTGATCTTTCCTTCATGGAAGTCTGCCGTGGCTGTACAATTCACTTACTTAATTTCGCTGACGCCATTTCCATCGGAAGCCGATCACCGGAAAGGCTTTTCAAAGTTCTTGATGTGTTTGAAACTTTGCGGGACTTGATGCCTGAGTTCGATTCAGTTTTTGCCGATCAGTACTGTCTGGTTCTTAGAAATGAGGCGATTACCATTTGGAAGAGATTGGGAGAAGCAATCAGAGGGATATTCATGGAATTGGAGAATTTGATTAGGCGGGACCCAGCTAAAGCAGCTGTTCCTGGTGGCGGACTTCATCCCATCACACGTTATGTAATGAATTATCTGCGGGCGGCTTGTCGTTCACGGCAGACATTGGAACAAGTTTTTGATGAAAGTAATGTGGGTGTTCCCCCTAATAAGCTGGATGATAGAGGGTCGTCTTCATCTTCAATGTCGGTTCAAATGGCATGGATTATGGAGCTTTTGGAGAGTAATTTGGAGATGAAGTCCAAGATTTATAGGGACTCTGCTTTGTGCTCTGTTTTTATGATGAATAATGGAAGATACATTGTACAAAAGGTGAAGGATAGTGAGTTGGGGTCACTGTTGGGTGATGATTGGATCAGAAAACACAGTACAAAAGTCAGGCAATATAGTACTAATTATCAAAGGATTTCATGGAATAAGATTTTAGGAACCTTAAAGCTTGATAATAACTCCTTGGCTTCCAATGGGGCTGCAAAGTCTATGAAAGAGAAGATCAAGTCATTCAATTCTCAATTTGAGGAAGTTTGTAAAATTCAGTCTACATGGGTTGTATTTGATGAGCAGCTGAGGGAAGAAATGAAGATTGCAGTGACTAGACTTCTGTTACCGGCCTACAGAAACTTCATCGGGAGGTTCCAATGTATTCCTGAAATTGGAAGGAATGCTGACAGGCTTATTAGGTATAGCGCAGATGATGTTGAGGCTAAAATCAATGAGTTGTTTGAGGGATCATCTGGTGGCAGGAAGTCAAGGTAAGCTTCAGCCTAGTGCAAATTCAAGGATTCTTTTTGTGTTATTGTATGAATCTTTAGTGTAAAATTATTTGCAGTCTGGTAAAACTAGGTGTTGGTTATGTATTTAGCACAAATTTTCCCCTGCTATTTGTGAATTAAGATTATGGATAGTTTGCCAGTATTAATCAGAATTGTAATCTGCTCTCTAGGTGAATTATAATCTTGCAGTGCTTTCTTCAGATTCTGTATAGTAAATCTAATCATATGAGGAATTCTCATTACATGTATCTTTCTTATGGTAGTATCATTTTCTTAATTGCTACTGCTTTGGAAGAACTTAGACCATGAATTCCTAGTTTCACTTATGAATTCTTCAAGCTAATCCTTAAGGATTGTTTCTTAGGTAGGAATATAAACTCGAGATAGTTGCGCCGAACTCTAATTGTTTGAACGAGATACCATTTGGGCATAGTTACTTGAATTGTTTTGAGATTTGACCATTTTTATCATATACCCAAGTTATGTATATAACCTTACCCTATATCACTCCTTTGCTGAGACCATACTGGGATGGACCAGCACAGGTTAGGAATGATTTCTTCCCAGAGTTAGCAGATTATCCCATTGGAAGAAGGAATGATCCCTTTATCCCCACCATTACTTATTTACTTTCAACCATCAACTGGGAAGCCAATTAATGCAATGTCTTTGTGCCTAATTGAACCAATTTTGTTGGTTCAATTAAGTTGTGCCTTTTTCTTTTTAATTCTTTCTATCTGGCAATATTAAGTTAGATAGATCTGGATAAATGGAAAAAGAAAGAAAAGTAACAAAACAGGAGATTTGCAGGTTGAATAATAGATCTGGGTCAGGTGACCAAAGAAGGCAAGAACCTTCGAGGATGGTTTCTGCTTTTTTAGGTTTCCTTGACTCAAAATGTTGGTCCCTTGTATTGTGGGTCCAACGTCAATTGAAAAAGATATTAACATGCTGAAATCAATAAAGAAAAGAGAAAAGCATAAAGCATAGGAATATAGTACTATAAAATAATAGAAACTAGTCTATTTTTGGCCCTTGTTTATGACCTGGTCCAACTCCAACTAACATGTCAAGCATCAATCAAGGTAAAGCTAATAAGCTATGTTCTACTAGAGATGAATTCTTCATTCATCAACTATAAATATAAACTAAAGCAAAAAAGAAAAAAAAAAAGAAAAACTAAGGACTAATTTCACTTTGTTCCCACTAAAATTCTATGATCACTGGAGGGTTTCGGTGAGCTTCTTTTCCAGATCCTGTGCCAGGGCTTTGTAAGCAGCCTCACTTGGATGAATGCTATCCCAAAACATGAACTCCGATGGATTTTCGCATGCCCGCGTAAATGGAGTACACAAGTATGATGCTTCCAGAATTCCACTGCCGCAACATCCTCTGCTTGTGGTCGTAAAACCTGCATCAACTCAAACAAATCAATAAACAATTTTCTTTCCATGATGATTCAACAATTCAAACTCTCAATCTAGGGCCAAACTTCTAAAATCGGTTCAAATAGGGGCACGACCTTCGGACGAATTGTCCCAAATTGAACCGACACCAATCAATCAAATTGAAATATTCTACCCTATTTTATTAGACCTTAAGTTTTACCATGAATTGAACAATTAGGGGTAAAGTTATAATTGACTCACCATATTTTCGGGGATGTTGCATCATGTCCATCATTGTTGTATAGACATCAGCATATGCAATTTTGCTTCCGGGAAGTGACTTCTCCAGCCGAGGAATCAACCTCACAAGCTTTTGATTGTAAGCCCGAGCATCTCTATTCTCATCCACCAAACATGTTCGATCAAATAAGGGCTTAAGTCTTACCGTGATTAGAAGTGGAAGACAACCCATTGGAGGAAGCCCTGCTATTGCTATTCTCCGAACACCCTCATTGTATAATGTCTGTAAAAAAAAAAAAAACACAAGTTAACCCTATAAAAAAAACAAAATCTGGGAAAGTTTTTTAAGGAATTGAGTTTTGGTATATTATATTACCTTGACTAAATCTTCAATTTGGGTTTGGAGGAAATCTTGATACCCTTTAACATCAAACTGCAATCCTCTGACAGGCAAGAGGTAGTAATTGAAACCAAAGTCATTAGTTCCAGCACTTATAACTACCAAAGATTTTCTAAGGGTTTTCATAGCTTCTTTTTCACCAACAACACTAATAAGCCTTGCTTTATAATTCCTGAAAAGATCAATTTGTCTGGCAACAGGAATAGCTGCTGTTGTGACAGTGGTAAGATCATCGTATCCGGATCCAGCAGAGGCAAAACTAACTCCGGTTCGAAGCTCAGAATCCGAGAGATTTGGGTCTAGAAAAGGAGGAACAGTCTCTTTTATGCCCAAATAACTAGCAAGAAAGTCTGGAATGAGTTTTCCATTAGAAAACCTCCCAGTAGGAACATGGCCTGGAAAATTTTGGCCATATGGAAGATGATCTCCTTTGAACAAAGTAGGAATATAGTTATTATTCCCGGTATCAACTGTGGAATCGCCAAAGATAAGAATGGATGAGATGTTTGGGAATTTTGCAGCTGAAGCCGACGTGAGATTGCAAGCGTTGATGATGATTAGCAACGATACGAAGAAGAAAAGTCTAGGAGCCATTGTTGTTGATTATTATTTTTTTTTTTTGTGAACTTGTTGTTGATTATTTGGGTTTGGTATAGGGATACATGGCAATATATAGTGATGAATTGTATATTAGTATTCAATTCATATAAGAATTAAACTTCAATTCATATAAGAATTGGAACTCGTGTTGTTTTTCTTTTGGACTTGGTTTTTTCAATTTAATGGTATGAGAGAATCTCTTTATTCTCCTAACTTGGTTTGTATTATATTTAATCTCTACTTTGTGTTGGCAAGTTTACAGTTCTATTAGTGTTTAAACACTCTTTTTGTTTGTTGTTTTTTTTTGGTGAAAAAACACTTTTTTTGTTTAGCTAAAACGTTATTAAATTAATGAGTTTTAATTAAGTTGGAAGTTCTGATCTGACGTTTAAGACTTTCTCTTGATAACGGACAATGGAGGCCATTCCAAATTGAATTAACAATCAGAAACGCTATAAAGTACTATAATGTTGTTTGGTATAAACCCTGGTATCCTAATAATCATATTAGGCCTTAGCCGCGATTAATGTGCTGATAACAACTTATATCTCATATATATTTATTTATTTTTTGCTACTATCTCATATATATTTATGTGAGTAGGAAAGGGGGAAAAATAAATGCAATTTGATCTTGGGTATGGAGAAGAAATTCTGGAAATATATTAATGGTGGACATGACGTCGTTTTGTTTGTTTGATTCTGTCTATGCTAAAACAGTAAGTCTTGGCGTAGACTTCCTTCTCCAATTGCATTAATTTGGGATGAAACTTTTCAACATTTTTCTATTCAAAATTAAGAATAGGTGATGAAATTAAATCCTTATTCTTCATAACAAAATTTATTTCAGGAAATGGCAAATACAAAATGGGACAAATAAATAAGGTAGCTAGAAGTAGTGAGGAACAACTTCCTTGTGAATGTATTTGGCAAGGTATCTATAGACTTGTTGGGAGGGATGAACGCTATCCCAAAATAAGAACTCGGAAGAATTTCCGCAGATTGGACTCAATGGATTGCATAAAAATGAAACCTCCACCAGCCCACTGCCACAGCAACCTATCTTTGTTTCTGCAAATCCTGTTTTGCCATATATAGAAAAAAAACCACGGTTTAATTTCCTGATGACATATATATATAATTAAGCAGATCATGTTAGTTTTATTACCATATTTTTGAGGATGCTTTATCATGTCCATCACTGTCTCATACATGTCTGCATAGGCAATTTTGCTCCTTGGTAGCATTGCTTCTATTTCAAGCAACAGTTTCTTAAGCTTCTGGTTATAAGATTGAGTATCTGAGTTTTGATCCTCCAAGCATTTTCGATCTTTCAAGAACTTAAATTTAGCTGACATTTGAATGGGAAGGCAACCAATTGGAGGTATACCAGCTACAATCATTTTCCGGCATCCGAGTTCATATAATTCCTACAAATTCAAGAATTAAACAAGAAAAGACTAAAGTCCCTTTTTGCCTACTAAATTTGTCTAAAATTGACTTTTTGCCTCCTAAACTTTAATTTGGAACTTTTTGTCTCCTATCTCAAACGGTATTGCTGACGTGGCAATGCCATGTGGCAAGACCACGTCAAACCAAGGAGCTGATGTGGCATTGCCACATCAGTAATATTGTTTGGGAGGGACTAAAAATGGCTTCAAATTGCAAGTTCAAGGGACAAAATGTCCAAAATTAAAGTTCAGAGGGCAAAACGCCAAAATCATACAAGTTCAGGGGAAAAAGGGCATTAAGTCAACAAGAAAATAGTAGCAAACTTGTAGTAATAATTTGAACTGGGAGTGATACCTTAACAAAATTTTCAAGTCTTTGCAGCAAAAAATGCTGGTACTCGGTAATGTTGAATTCAAATCTTCGTATTGGTAAATCAAAGAAATTGAAAACAAGGTCATTAGTCCCTGCACTGATCATGACCAGAGCTTCATTAATGATGTTCTTGGCCTCCTCTTCGCCTACAATTTCCTTTAACTTCCCAATGTAACTCTTAAAGAGTTGGACCTGTTTTGAAACAGGGATAACATTGGACAATAAAGTTAAATCATCGTATCCTGATCCAGCAGAGGCAAAACTAACACCAGTGCAGAGTTCATCTTTGGACAGATTTGGTTTCAGGAATGGGGGCACAACTTCTTTGATGCCCAGAAAAGAGGCTACAAAATCAGGAACAAGTTTCCCATCAGAAAATCTCCCTGTAGCTTCATGGCCTGGGAAGTTTCTTCCATATGGAGGTCTGTCAGCCTTAAACAATGTTCTGATATAGTTGTTATTGCCGGTATCTACTGTTGAATCACCAAAAATGAGAATTGCAGGAAATTTTGGTGTTTTGGAGCTGCAAATGTTGATCAGGGTCACCAAAATGTGTAGTAATGCTATAATGAAGTGTTTGATGGTTGCCATTGTTAGGAAAATAGGTTTAAAGGGTCCTCCAAAGATTCAAGAAAACCTCAAAAAGACAACTCTTAATTAATAAATGCCTTTTCATAAGAGAATTATTTATGATATTTTATCTATTTAGTCTCTTGCCAAAAATAAACATATCTATCTTTTTTTTGAGTTAAAAAAGCATATCTATCTAGTCTTATTGATAACTTTTATAATGAATATGGAATGTCTATTTGTTACTTGTAATAGAACCATGAAAAGCAAAAAATGTGAAATGAATGTCAAGTTGAATTAGGAATGTATAGTATAGGGAAGCATTTGAATGGGATTTCAAATCCAACAGATAGATAAGATAATTAAACCCTTTACTTGGCCTTGTATTTTCAAATGTAACTAATCCTTATCCTTAGCTTAAGCCTTGTGCTATATATTCAACAACCTAATAAAGAAAATTCAGAACACTTAACTTAGCATTTATATAGACGGTGAAATTAAATCATAGATTTTTATTGATTCTTCATACAAATTTACTATGAATGTGTTACATAAATTCTTATCCTGAAGCCAGAAAAGGCAATACAAATTGAGTTTGATCACAAATTAAATTAGAAGTTGTTCATACTTGTTTGGGATTCAAAGTAAGAGCTGTGATTTTTAAACAAGTGAGGTAAAACTTCCATCTCAAGGTATTTGGCAAGGTATAAATAGGCTTGTTGGGTGGGATGAATGCTATCAAAAAATAAGAACTCTGCAGGCTTTTTGCAGATTGGAGTCAATGGATTGCACAAAAATGAAGCCTCCAGGAGCCCAGTGCCACAACAACCTAGCTTTGTTTCTGCAAATCCTGTTTTGCCATGGAAGAAAACAATTAATTAGAACTGGTTTAATTAATTTATGCATATTAAATCATAAGAAAATGCAGATAGATTTACCATATCCATGAGGATAATTCATCATGTCCACCAATGGCTCATAAACGTCTGCATAGACAATTTTACTCTTAGGTAACATTGCTTGTATTTGAGGCAACAGTTTTGAAAGCTTCTTGTTATAAGATTGAGCATCTGAATTCTGATCTTCCAAGCATCTTCGATCATTTAAAATCTCAAATTTGGCTGACATTTGAATAGGGAGGCACCCAATTGGAGGTAAACCAGCTACAACCATTTTTCGACATCCAAGATCATATAATTCCTGAACAGAACAAGAATGAAACCAGATAAAAACTTGTAATAACTTGAACTGCAAGTTATAGTTCTGTTTACCATTTTACCTTAACAAACTTTTCGAGTTTATGCAGCAACAATTGTTGGTACCCAGTAATGTTAAACTCCAATCTTCTTGTTGGAATATCAAAGAAATTGAAAATGAAGTCATTAGTTCCTGCACTAATTATCACCAGAGATTGACTAATGATGTTCTTGGCCTCCTCTTCTCCTACAATTTCCTTCAGCTTCAGAATGTAATTCTTAAAGAGATGAACTTGTTTTGAAACTGGGATAACATTGGAGAAGGCAGTAGTTAATTCATCATATCCTGATCCAGCAGAGGCAAAGCTAACACCACTGCAGAGTTCATCTTCTGATAAATTTGGTTGCAGGAAAGGAGGAACAATTTCTTTTAGCCCAAGAAATGAGGCGACAAAATCAGGAACAAGTTTCCCATCAGAAAATCTCCCTGTAGGTATATGGCCTGGGAAGTTTTTCCCATATGGGGGCCTGTCAGCCTTGAACAATGTGCTGATATAGTTGTTATTCCCGGTATCCACTGTCGAATCACCAAAAATGAGAATGGCACGGAATTTTGGCATTGTGGTGGACATCATGGGGCTGCAAGTGTTGATCATGGTCACCCAAATGTATACTAATGCAATGAAGAAGAGCTTAGTGTTTGCCATGAAGAAATATGGAATGGCTATTTATAATTCACTTGCATTAGAACCATGAAAAGCAAGAAATTGTAAAATGAATGTCAATAAAAACCAGAAGATTTGAGTGAGGGAAGTCTTTCTTGAAAGCTTGATGATTTATAGAGATGCAATGGGAAATTTGTAATAATTTTTTTTTTCTTCCTAGTGCTGCAATTCCCATCTGAGTACCGTATAAACAAGGCATTTCTTAATCTAGCTTGTAAGGGATAGAACCATAATCATGACAAAGCTAGATTGAAAGTGACCATTTTTTTTCCAAGTGTAAAAACTTATACCTTAGATATAGGTAAGAAAATAACTGTGTCATCAAGGGATTTATGCAGGACAGACATTTGGGATGAATTGTAATGGATTCATAATGAAAAAAGATGGGTAGTTGTGTTAGATGAAAAGTGTTCTTGATAAACAAGTTAAGTTTTATCTCAGAATACTGTTGTGTAAGGAATGAATGATACATTAACATTTGATTCATTCTATGTTTTTACAAATCTTTGTTGATCATTTTGGTGCAATAATTGTTTCTGTTGTTTTGAGTGTGAGCCTTCAAAAGTGGATTTCTATTTTCTTAATAATTCAGCCCAAAACAACCAAAGCCCCAAATTTTATGGTTGAAATTTGGACATAAAGGCTTAAAGACCAACAACCCAACTGAGCCCAGTTTGACGACTTGGAATAACAAAAAAAAGGACCAAAGAGATCCACAAAACGCTAGAGGGAGGGGTCGAACCTCCGACCTTATGGTTAACAGCCATACGCTCTAACCAACTGAGCTACTCCAGCTTATTGGTAGATCCTCGACCAATCTTTGTAATAACTTATATACATGTGCCAAAATATTTGATTTAAGATTTAAGAAGAAATAATTCTCGAAAAAAAAAAAAAGATTTAAGAAGAAATAAGAAGAAAGATTGGAATAAGAAAACATGTGTTTCAACTTTCAACCAACTGAGCCCAAAAGGTTGAGGACTTGAAAGTTGGAATTCA